>JARJRV010000434.1:0-86758 GCA_030783925.1 Aschersonia sp. MBC 735 | reverse complement strand
CCGCCCCCCCCCCCCCCCCCCCCCCCCCCCCCCCCCCCCCCCCCCCCCCCCCCCCCCCCCCCCCCCCCGTCATTCCGCGTGCTCCATACTAAATTGCGCGCGAAGCTCGGCTCTCATGTGACGGCGAGCGCCACCACCAGGGCGGACCACATGTGGCAAGGAGCGACAGTTGAGAGCCAGTCGGAGCATCGGCGCTATAAGGAGTTCCGGCGGGCCAGCCAATGGCGCGGGTGCAACGAAGTATTGGGAGTAGGTTCATACAACGCAAAGTGCATAATGAACAGAACAAAATGAAGCCGTGCAGATCGACGAGACCCTTCACTTTGGGAAACAGTTGAGAGGCCAAGGTGCACCGCAGCGCGGGCATCTCAGCTCTCGCCCGTCGTAACATGTCTGGTTCAGCCCCCCTCCCCGGCGCAGGCAAGACGCGTCATTTGCCTCCTGCTTAGCGTCGCGTCGAGTGTACTCCGTACTTTCCTGCTGCGTGTCTCCCCAGTTCTGTCCCATTCAAATACAGTGGTCGACTTCTGCAATCCCTTCGTGTCACTGGCTGGCCAAAACTGTCTCGACACTCCTGGTCAATGTAATTTGAATGTGTAATACGGGGGGAGGGGGGAAGAACACGTCCCTTCAAATTGAACGCAGGGTCTCCCGGCGGCACAACAAGCAAAAATAACTGTTTAAAATAGCTTGTGTACTCCGCACATGCACTGAAATATTGAATGTACTTCATGTCCATGGCCCACGGACGCGCCAGCGTGACATTAATGCGACTGCGTCCACGAGCTTCGAGGAGCTGTTGCTCCAGATGCTGCCTTCACGAAAGGGCGCATGACGCAGCCAAGACAGGGCCACGGTCACTTTCATGTGCCTCGGGCAGAGGCGCAATTAAAACCTGGACGCCTCGCTGGCTGGCTTGAAATGATGAGTGAGTTGCAGCCGTTGAACTGCGACATTTCTCCGAGTTGCGTCGCATTGTGCAGAATCCTCTCGAGCAAGTCGGAACACAAGAGCAGCAACAAAAGCATGACAATCATTCAAGGACGTCGCGGGATGAGATGAGGCTCTGAGTCTCGTTCGAAATGTGAGTGAATTCTTCGGAATGAGAAATTGCCTTTGTCCTCGCACACTTCTCACGACACCGTTTCCATGGGAGCGATGGTCCGCTTGGCGTCGGACGCCCACATCACGCGATATTGGTGCGACCCGCTCCCTCAGAGGTTTGTACGACCAATGAAGAAGACCATTATCCGCCCAATGTCCAACGGGATTGCATCGTCATCTCGCAACAGCCTTGAACTCCTGCGTCCTCGGCGCATCTCCCATGCAATGCAGCTTGTTTTGAAACACGGCTCGGGAAGCCTGTGCATGGGGTTTTTGTTCCCGGCAGAAGCAGCTCGTCCAAAGGGGCACTTTCAATGGGATCCCTGCGCGGCACCTGAGGTCTGAAGAAAGATGTATGAAAATCGTGTGGATGAATAAAGACTGTCGACAAGACTCACACACGCGGTGACCTTGCGCAGCGAGTCTCGGTGGCATTGGAAACATGCATCGGAGAGAAGGGGGGAAACGCATAAAACGGGGTCGCGTTCCTGCAACTGGATGAAAATGTGACGGTGTGGTGCAGCAGTCCTTCGTGGCCGCCACTAGCGCCCGTCTGTACTCTGTACCGCATGCGCTCTGGGGAGGGAGGGAAGGAGTCAGGGCATTTCAACGGTCCCCACGTCTGGCGCCGGGGCAGCCGTGATTTGATGCGGTACTTTATGATGCGGGCACTTGAGGGAAAGTCCCTCTCGATGGAGGCTACCGGGTTCCTGGGAAGCAAGCTGCACGAAAGCAAGGTACTTGTTGACATTCAGCCACCCATTGCTAGTCCCGCCGTCGCCGCCCCCCAAACGTGGTCGGCTCGCAGCGGCGGCAGTCGTTTGGTCCTTAAAGTCTTAAAGTACAGTCTAACACGACATGGCTAGCTGGCGGCGAGCGAGGGTGGCCCCTTTTTCGCATTGGACTACTCCGTGATCCGTGCTATTAGGTTCAGAACCTCGGATCAAACCATCTCACTAAAGCGGCGGCACTCGAGCTGTCATGTCGAGTTCTGCGCTGGCTGAAAGTGATTGCTTGTGCACATCATGCTGCCAAGGCGGCGTCCACGCCTTGGGCCGCCGTAGAATTGCACAGGGCGTGGACAGGGTTGACAAAACAGAAGGAGGCTGCACATCTGGCGGCTGCCCCTTCCTATCTCTGCACTGCTGGCTGCTCAAGGGACCGACCGAACCACTCAACGAGCTCCACCGGCCTCCGCACTGCAGTGTCCCTCACGTCGCTGAAAACAGACAGCAGCGGCTTCATTTCTCATCCATCATCCATCCCTCCCCTCCCTCCGACACCTTGTGTACAGCTCGTCCCGTCGTCATTCGCTTCAGAAGAGCAGGCAAGCAGCACTCACATCTGGGTGACTTGACTCGGTCGGTCTGAATCGGCGTGCGGCATCCCACTAGTGCATTGTGCCCCTGCAAGGACTACTGCTCTCCAGCGAAACGTCCAGCGTTCGGAATGAGGTAACGTCTCGAGTGAACTCGGCTCCCTGACCGGACTGAGGCTGCTATCTCACGACGACGAGCCGAAGACTTCTATTCATGCCGAGCGTCTCGTCTCTCGCCTGTCGGCCCAATCCCTGCGTGGCTCCATGACCTGGACGCACAAAGCTGATGCTGGGTCTCAGCCGGCCAATTCTCCGACTCGATTGTAAGTTTTCCTCTCAACCCTGTAGCCAGCGATCCCGGCGCCAGCTCCATCTATTCGGCTGCCGAGCGGGATTTGAAATGCTTTGTGCCTTGTTCCCCATCTGATCCGTTTACGCTGACCATGAACTCTTCTTGCCCCCTCAAAGACGGGAGCAGACAACTTCCAACGCCTACGTTGCCCCTCGCGCGAGGACAGGCAAGCCCGATCAACCAGACCCGATGTTGTCGGTACCTCCGTCCAGCAGTCAATCTCTCTTGCCGTTCGAACGAAATGGCGAACACGGTCACACATCCCAACCCTCCACATCGTTCGACTTCCTCCCATCCGTTAGCTTCGATGATTTGCATACCAGCATCGAATCTGCCTCGACCGACTTCAAGCTCACGCAATTCCCGTCTCCTACCGGAGAAGGCAGCATACTAGGACACAACGGTCCTGGGATTGGTCATTTCAGTGAAAGGCCCATCATGACCCAAAACACGGCTACAAGCCGCAAAGCCTTACCACAACCGTCTATCAATCGTTCTGGTAGGCCGGGGTCGAATTTGCGACAGCCCGGCGCGTCCAACCGCCAGGCGAGCGTGTCGTCCATCGTCTCTTCAGCATCGGGTGCTCTTGATGCGCCCACAAACTCCTCGGCAATGCGGAACCGGCGCCAGAGTCAATACCCTCCAATATCAAATCATGCTGCGTCAAGGAGCCCTCGGGATTCCCTTGGGGCAGGGTCCGTAACCGATGCAGATGATGTCATTCGCACCGCGCAGGCGAGACGGGCCAGTTTGCTCGGTGACAATAATGCTTCTCGCGAAGCTGCTAGGCGACCCATCGACACACCCTCGACCCCTAGCCTCGACCTCAAGAATAACCTGTCTACGACGCGGGCCGCAAAGGCAAAATCCGTTCAGCCCCCCTCCAGAGTGACTCAGTCAACTCTTCTGACAGGAGATCATAACGGCACACCTGAACAGAACCGCTTCTCCACACTGGCCCCGCGATCTCCGCGCGTGAATGGAAAGTCGGGCACTCCTTCGTCCGGCAAGAGAGTATCACTGATGCCTGGGAGCCACGCCACAGGCTTGGGCGCACGAACGATAAGCCCGACTGACACAAGGCGGATGAAGCGATTGTCAGTCTTGCCTCAGTCGCAGAGCCTCAATGTCTTGAGCAACGTTCCCTTGCCGCCACCGCCTATATCGCTGGAGACGCGGGCCGAATCTCGATCCCCTTCGCTAATACCACGTAAAACCTCTCTCACACCGTCCTCGGCTCGGACCACCCCCGACATCAATTATCGCAAGTCGTACAGCTCTGGACTCTCTATTGGTTCTACGGCCAGTCTGAATACCGCCAGGACTTCAACTGGGTCCATCCAGCCCCGTCTCCAACCATCATCGACCATACGATTGGCAGCATCCCAGCATCCTATTGCATCGAGCAATAGCATGCAGGTTGAAGAGGACGAGGATGTCCCTCCTGTCCCCGCTATTCCCAAAGCTTACGAGTCTCCCAAGGAAACATCCGCCGAGGCGTATTTCGCCGACGTCAGGAAGTCCAACCTGAGTGTCGTCGATTCCACGAGCATCCACGACAGCTCGACCGGAAGCATTTCTATGACTGTGTGCCCAGAGCCGACAAAACCTCAACCAAAATTCAGTGATAGAAAACGCTCCTTGGCAACTGCCAAGCCGTCAGAGCAAGATAGGAAGGGCATACAGAGCAAGAAACAGCTCGAACCTCTCAGACTGCCACCCTTAAACATTGGGCCTCTGAATTTCCCTTCATCCAAAACAAACAGTGGAACGACGGCGAGTCAGCGAGCAGCGAGCCCGCCGGCTTCGCGTCGGCCACCCAAGACACCCTCGACTCCTATGACTGCATCTAAAACTTCATTCTTTTCGAAAAGCCATTTCGATGAAACGATGGAACTTCCGTCACTGCGGAGCAGCACTTCTATACACCACATTCGAAGAAGTACGCCGACTCTACCAGACGGGGACTCGTCAGCATCTTCGCCGAGTCTGCAAGAATCGACAACAAAGTCGAGCATATCGCCATTCTTATCATCATCGTTGCCCAAAGGTGGTTTTGAACACGGACAGCTCAAAAGGTCCAAGACCGGAGGGGACCACGCCACTCTTACGGGTAATTTCTTCGTCAACGACAGCACCGCGCAACTGAGCCCATCGGATTCCCGGGGCTTGCGGAAGCAAAGGGCAGCTCCAAGAAGCCCCCCTCTCGAACCGCCAATGCCGCTTGAGGCAGATATGTCTGAACCCCGGAGCCCCTCGTCGAAGACATCCCTGCGAAGGAAACTCAGCTTGTCTTGGAAACGTGATAAGTCCAAAGGCTCAGCAGATGCCCCAGATTCATCGGCATCGCAAGCGCAAACGAAGTCAGAGAGTATGCCCCCGCCAAAAATACCTGCGTCTGCATCCACCAACGTGACTGGATTTGCGGCCATGAGGCAGCCCATTCCCAGTCCTTCAGCGAATCCAAGTACTGGCGGGATGGTGACTGGAACCCGACTACGAAAGAGCTCGACCGCAAGCCTGACTAATTACGGCGCACGCGACCGCGTGAGGAGTGAAAATTGGACAATCCACAGAGAAGGCTCAGATGCTGCTATCATCTCTTCTGCAAAAAGCGCAAGTGGATTCATCGACCGTGTCACCAAGCCGAAGCCGTCATCATCGCTCAACGCCCTCCAAATCGTGGGCTCGTGGACAACTGAACTGGACAAGGATGACAGGATCGCGGACGAGGAAATGCGCAAGCTAGGGTCTCGTCGCAAGGAGACAGAAATCGCTGGCAAAGCATTGGATGCTTTGAAGAAGAGAGCCACGCCGAAAGAACGTGTCGGTCCCCAGGAGGCCATCCGAATTGCGTTGCTGAACATTTATGAGCGCGGCGAGATCATTGATTATAATGATGTATATTTTTGCGGAACGCAAAACGCCCGTAAGGTGGTGGGAGATCTGCAATCGGATGCACCAAACTTCGGCTATGATGATGAGCGCGGCGATTATATGATAGTACCCGGCGATCATCTCTGCTACAGATATGAGATCGTTGACATCCTGGGCAAAGGAAGTTTTGGACAGGTTGTGCGATGTGTCGACCACAAGCTCGGCGCTCTGGTCGCCGTCAAGATTATCAGAAACAAGAAGAGATTTCATCAGCAGGCCCTCGTCGAAGTCAATATTCTCCAAAAACTCCGCGAATGGGTGAGTATATCTTTTCGTCCTTCTCCGTCCCGTTATCGAATTATCGCTATTGTTTGGAAGGTGTCTGATTGAAGTGACAGGACCCCAATAACAAACACAGCATGGTCAACTTCACCCAGAGCTTCTACTTTCGTGGTCATCTGTGCATTTCAACTGAGCTTCTGGACATGAATCTGTACGAATTCATCAAAGCACATTCATTTCGGGGATTTTCTTTGAAAGTCATCAGGCGATTTTCCAAGCAGATTCTGTCTTCGTTGGTATTGCTGAAACAGCGTAAAGTCATTCATTGCGACTTGAAGCCCGAAAACATTCTTCTCAAGCATCCGCTACATTCAGAAATCAAAGTTATCGACTTCGGATCGAGCTGTTTCGAACACGAAAAGGTCTACACGTACATACAGTCAAGGTTTTATCGATCTCCGGAAGTCATCTTGGGCATGACGTACGGCATGCCAATCGATATGTGGAGCGTCGGCTGCATATTGGCCGAGCTATACACGGGCGTTCCCCTTTTTCCTGGCGAGAACGAACAAGAACAGCTCGCGTGCATCATGGAGGTTTTTGGTCCGCCAGAGAAGCATTTGATTGAAAAGAGCACGAGAAAGAAGCTGTTCTTCGATTCCATGGGCAAGCCGCGACTCACGGTGTCTTCGAAGGGTCGAAGGCGCCGTCCGTCTTCCAAGACTTTACAGCAGGTGCTGAAGTGCGACGATGACGTCTTTCTGGACTTCATCGCTCGGTGCCTGCGGTGGGATGCCGACCGTCGGTTGCGGCCTGAGGATGCTATTCGCCACGAATTCATCACTGGACAGAAGCCTGTCGCGGCCATACCGAGGATGCCCACTAGGGATCACTCTCCAACCAAGCGCATCAACCCGACATCCACACCACGTCCGTTGCCCGACCCTCCCAGCACCGTCATGAAGAGTGTCATCAATCCTATGCGAAGCGGAACGAGTCCTCACAAGGCCATCTCCGGCTCGTCCCGAAGAACGTCGGGAGCCACAGCCGCCACAGCCGCCAGCATTAGCCGACGGACAAGTGCTGGCGGATCTATCAGTAGCATCAGCAGCCTCCCTCGCGCCGCAGGTCGCACCGTCAGTGGCAGACAAGACTTGGCGGCGGCAGGCGCTTCAGCAGCGATGGGTCGACGCGCTTGAGACGACGGCCACGGGTTGACTGACGGAGCTGAGTTCCGAAACCTGATAACATGGCGCACAATCTCCGCGGATTGTGTGAGGCCTGTTCTGCGTCGGAAAAGCCTTGATGTGACACAAGAATAGAGCGGTTGAGTGGGCCCATCAGCGGTATGTGTGTAGGTGTGTGTTGTGTGTGTGTGTCTGTGGTTTCATGACGAAAATGACGCCTTTGATGGAGCACACGTACCGTCGCGAGAAATTTTCCCGTTATCAAATCTGGATTTGATGATACCTGACGTGTGTTCGAACAAAACTTGGGCGTTTTTTTTTTTTTGTCCTAATTCTATATTTGCTTTTCTTCCGCATTTTCCATCAATCATATGGCACCCACCCCTCCCCCCCCTTTCTTTGGTTTGCGGCACAGATCAACAGAATAGGACGCACTGCACACTGCATCAACACAAATCACACGTGACAAAACATCAAAAAAGCGGACAGCGGGTTTTGAGCATAGTTTTGGTTTCTTTTCTGCACAAACGCAAAGTGGGACACAAAAAAGATGCATCATTTGTTTTTCGCATCTGACAATGTACAAATACGCTATGAGGGAAACGACAATAGTGTCATGCGGGCCATGAAATTGCCCCATCAGGCGACGCAGCTCGTCAAAGATGATATTAAAAAAAAAGACGTCAGCATGCAGTCATGAGTGATGTGAGGTCGGACAAGGCACATTCAATCGAGACAAGAGAAAGAGGCAATGTCCAAGAATGGCAATGAATGATGCATTGGATCAGCCTGGAGCGTCATTCGGTCAACCGGATTGTGAGTGCGCTTGAGGCCTCCGTTCAGGAACACATCAATAGATGCGAAACATTGCCCGCATTCGGACCCTGAACCTGGGGTGCCACAATGCAACGGCGGCTGGCGTAAAACGATATAGCGCCACGCATGGAGCTTCTGTTATAGCCGAAGCTGAACTTTGAACCTTCTTCTTGTGTGTGCTCTTCCCTCACTGCCTTGCTGCACATGATGTTTCGTCACAAATTCGATTGCAGCGAAGTGCTGTTGCACATGTACGTATTGGTCTTGTCAGCTGGGACCGAATCGGCCAGATGGACAGCTAGGGATCACCGAGAGGCGAAGACAAAGATGCTAAGAATATACCGTTTGCCCGGACGAGTGTGTTCCCAAAAAAGAGAAGAAGTTCAAAAGATGCGAGGAGGAGACATCAACGATCCCACGGAGCTTGGAGGCTTTGTTTCGTTTCAGATGGACCGAGTATATTTGGGCCATGTGAGGCCAAGAAATAGCACGCTTGGCCTGCGCCCCAGATGCAGGTCATTCCAGAGGGAAGAAAGACAACATGGGAGTGCACCGTCACGTGCTCGGACGAGTGCCAGATGAAGCACGTACCGAGACGCCGGAACCGATGGCTGATAGGCAGATGCGGCCAGGCTGCGCTGATCTCCAGTGATGTCCGGGAGTGGCAGGGCAGCGACACGGGACTTTGAAACGAAACAAAATGATGAGACGAACAGCACGCAGAGCCAGGCGACAACGATAAGATGGGCGCCGGCGAGGGGAGGGGAGGTGTGAGGAGACGGTGTGAGGGTGGGGGGTGCGGTGGGGGGGTGAATGGGGCCGGAAGGCTGACGGCGCAGCCAGCCCTAGCGGCAGATGGCGTCAGCGAAACAGTTTAGACTCTTTCATGTCCAAATACGGACCGCATGCCATGATGCCGAATTGCCACACGAATCGGGCCACATCTCATGTAAGTCGTCGGTCCACAAAATGGCCATGCGTTTCTCGAGGCAGAATCACTGCACCACGGGGTCCGACCCATTCCTGGCCAGGAAAAGAGCGAAAAGTGACTGGCGAGTGAGAGACGGTTCATATGTATTACAGCGCAGGCAGTAACTTATCCCATGCCATGCCGCCCACTCACTCACTCCCGTCGCGGATGCGGCTTGCGGACGGGGAGCGGAGCCAAGGCCCGTCAGCCATTCTCGCTGAGTGCCATGCCGTTCCATCATCACGAACAACCCCCCCAGCCAACCCGCAGCCACCAAGGGCCTCCTGACCCGGCCGGGGTTTGGTTCTCAGCAAGCCACTCGTGGGGCGAGGCGCAGTCGCGCACCCTTGAACGACTTTTTCTAGACACAATTTGCGCGCGCAAATTCAACAGACTGCGTCTTGTACTCGCAGAGAAAGACAACAAGGTGATGATGTCATGTAGTTGATGGTGACACCCCTGTCGCTTAGTCTTGATTTCCGGTTGCTATTCTCGAGTCTTCAGCATGTTGCGACCATATGCCAATCAGGGTGAGTTGGAAGAGGGAGGGGGGGTGGCAGGCTCGCCGTGCCGACTCCCAGCGCATAATTCTATGCATGTTCGACTTCAGCATTGGTTCCTATTTCGACTCAAATCTCGGCCAAAGAACCAGGTCAAAGTCACTGAATCTCGCGGCGGGACTGAGCTCTGGGGCCCCCAAGAAGTTATTTGATCGATTGACCTTCCGAATCCTGGATGGGATTGATGGATGCAGGGGCTAAGAACAGATTGCCCTTTTGGCCCATTCATGTCCATGTCGTTTTCGAAAGTCTTGGCAGATCTTGGGACACAACTTGCAATCGCATCATAGTCCAAGTCTACCATTGTTAGGAACGGCATATCGGAGACCCATTCGGATCCGTAAGCACGGGCTTCAAAGCCCTAAGCCGCGCCGAGTACAGTGGACTGTGATTTGCTTGCTCGCACTTTGCGCACCAAACCGCCGCGTCGCGTCAGGGCGGAAATTCAGGACGGTA
The DNA here is from genome assembly GCA_030783925.1 of Aschersonia sp. MBC 735. Taxonomy (NCBI): domain Eukaryota; kingdom Fungi; phylum Ascomycota; class Sordariomycetes; order Hypocreales; family Clavicipitaceae; genus Aschersonia; species Aschersonia sp. MBC 735. The sequence goes on along the minus strand of JARJRV010000434.1, from coordinate 76,836 downwards.
CGGCGACGAGCGTGCCGCCAATATGCCATGGCCAATCCGCGCTGGCTCAGGCTGCCTGCCGATGGGAAGTCATATACTCCGTACAGGGAAGGCACAAAGCGGCCTGTCAAGGTGCAGTGGCGGTGGACACACGATATGCAAGTTGACCTTGACTTCAGAGAAAGCTAGGTTTAGTAAGGATTTGTCACGGACGCCCGCGACCTTGGCGATACGAACACTTTGTCAAGGCGTCTGACCCGTTCCGTCGTTGATACCAAGGCGTCATAGTGAGATACAAGCAGTCATTGATCGGGCTGCACCTCTCGTTTCGAGCCATCAACAGTCGCAGCCATGGCTGCCGCTTTGCGCCCCCTGTATTGCAACTCGGATTAAGCGGCAAGAGTATGACGCTGGCTTCGGCGGCACCGGCAAGATGGGAATAATTCTTGACAACGACTATTATCCAGCACTCGGCATCTGGATTCCAAAACAAACCGATTCAAAAGATTGCTGAGCACGGCACTGGTGACTTGATGGAGAAACGGCATCGTCGCCCGTCGTTCCGTACGGCAGAGATGCCCACACTACGTGCACCCCGTCACCGAATTGAGCCTGGGCATATTAAGTATGTCGCCGAGCTTGGCCCGGAGCAGCGACTGCTGCTCTCATCGCGAGCAAGCGTCGCCAAGTCAAGGTCCTGAGGCGTTGCCAAGATCAACGCTGCGTCAACCCCAGCCCGAGTGCATCGCACTGCAGCGCAGATCGCAGCGTATTTCGTCTGCATGTGGCATCAGCAGGCATCAGGCAGCTGCTTGATTTCTCATCAGTAACAAAGTTGTGCATTGCATGCAATCGGATTGCTCGGTAAGACAGACGCACGCGGGTGGCCATTGTTGACCAGGCCTTGTGAGGCAAGAATAATCACGTAGCATTGGATGCTTCCACGTCTGCCGCTCGCAGCAAGAGGCGCGACCTGAAGGAACGTGAAGCAGAACGCATTGGATGCCTCTCTGAACTTTCCAGCTCGGCCTCGTATATGCTTACCATGCAAGACTCGCCAGCACGGCAAGGCCTAAAGCGTGTTGGTCTCGTCTGCAAGCTCTTGGTCGGTCGTTTCCTCTGCAAGTCGAGCTTCTGCAGCTGATGTGGGGGCGTTTTGCGCAAGACTGACGGTGCACCCTGTATATTGGCAGGTGCCTCTTGTGACTCGACCATCGTCCGTCGAAGGCTGGAGACTCGAGGTCTGAAATGGATGGGTCGAATGAGACACTCATCAGTGCGTTTTCGTGCCTGCGAGCTGAGCTCAAGTCAGAAATATTCCCACGTAGGTTTTTGCGGCAAAATGGGCTCGGGGTGTCCATGGCTGGCAGGCGCAGGCAGGTTTTACGGGGGCATACGAAAAGCGGTCACCTCAGGAGCGAATCAGAAGTTTGGAAATGCCAGTCTCGGAAATGTCAAGCGAAGCTTCGCGATATCACTCGTACCTTCCATGTCTGACACAGCGATGCTGCATGTACCTACCTAAGGTACCTACACTTTGGCAGGTGCCTGCCTGCCTGCCTGCCTGCCTGCCTAGAGATGCAGGGGTCCCGGGTGGCCTGTGTGTCTGCGTGTCTGTGTGTGTGTGCCTTGCTCGTAGCTGCAGGATGCACCGGACGACCGACCCCACTGCTGAAGGGTGCACGACCCCTTGTCTTGTCGGACTTCGACGCCCCGCCCCGTCGACCAGACGCTTTGCATATCCCATCTTTCCGTCTCTTCCTTCACCCCCAGCAAAGTCCTAATTGTGCCTGTTGGATTTCGGCATGCCAGCGCCATCCGGAGTTCCAACCCAAGCACTCAATCCCGGGAGGCATCCCAGGAAAACCGTCACTCCATGGAGACGTCTTTTGAACACACACCCCTCTCGGCGGATGGCTTGCACGAGGCCCCCTGTGACTCTTCGCCGCCCTGTCGTTGCCCGTACCGAGGCCCTTCGTTCGGTGGCTAACACTCCGCCGCGTCCCAGGACCCTTATTGTGGGCTTCTTACCACGGTGCTCTGCCTTTGTCCTCGTCCTCTGTTCGTCCTCTGCCCGGGGTTGCCAGGACCCATTGGGGCGCGCGCTTGCAGATGATTCCATCCTGTGGTCATCCGTGAAGTTAGTCAGAGTTCCTCCCATGCTGGAGTGATATCAGCCTTGCTGCTCGCTCTTTCCAGTCATCAAGTGCGTTTTCTTGGAGAGGCGTGTCTGAATGATGAGGGTATTGTACCCAATCCTGTTGGCCAGGTCCTATCCCATGGTCGAGAGGGTGTGTCGATATGCTCGTGACGCGAGTTACCGCCTCGTAGCTGCTCTACCCTTCCTTTTTCGAGACTTATAAGGCAACGATGCCTCGTCCTCGCCTTGCGCACGGTCTGTTCTGCATCATCTTCGCCATTCCAACGCCGTTGTTCTTTGCCTTCGATTCTTCAGTCTCTGTACATCTTTCATCTCGCACACTCTTGCCTCGTTCCTGTATTCCTTCCTCTGTTTGGCTGCCACTATTCCAATCTGCTCTCGAGCTCTCATTCAGGCACTTCTCCATCACCGTGTTCAGGGAAACCATCCCCGCGTGGTTTTGCCTCTTCATCCACTGCCTCTTGGTTCAGACAGCGTCCAGGACCTTTAATACAACCTTTGCTGTATCTCTTGTACACGACCCTGCTGGCAGGAAACCCGGAAGTCGCTCCATTAGCATTACAACAACCCCGAAAATGTGCTATCAAATAGTAGAGCGGTACGCGGCGTGCCGTTGCCTCTATTACCAGCACGCAGTCGATCGTTGTGCGGCCTATGGCCGCCCTGGCCACGTAGTCGAACAACGGACCATCCTTGTCGGCTACGCCTGCAGCCTTCATATGAGCCATTGTCAACACGCGCACCACACATTTCCGCAGCAAGACTCCGGCCTCCACCCCTACAGCTCCCAATCAGGTCGCCGATGACCTGTACCGTCTGCGAACTCGATATCGTTACCGTTGTCGTCCAGAACCCTGACTTGTTCAATCTCAAGACTGGATAGAATATCTTCATACAAGCAGCTCATCGGCTCTCGCTTCTTTGCTACATCATGTATTCCAAAGAGCGTTTCTCAGCTCTTCCCTTCTCCTCATTGTCTAGCGTGCCGTTACGAGCGTCTTTACCTGCGTAATGGATCGAGGTCGCTCTCTTCATTCGACAAGCTGTTACTTTCTGGTCTGGACGATCCTGGGCTTTTACGGGCTATTCGTGCACTCAAGATACACATCAAGACCCGGATTCCTCTTTTGGGCATACCTGAGGTCCAAGTCTCTGTTTTTGTCTCAGACGGTCACGCTAAGAGCAAAGTGCCCTTGGGGTGTCAAATGATGCTGAATTACTTCCATGGTGTACACGGAAAAAGGAGACTCGGGGCCTCTAGGGGGTCTGATTTGATTCTTCTGTTCTTTTTTTTCCCATTTCTTTGTTCAGCTTTTTGGCTGGGCTAAGCATCCCACCACGTACTGCCATTGACAGCTGGGTATTTTTGGTCGCTGATGTCGGAGACCTCTGATCATCCCGATCGTTCTTTGGAGTGATTGAGCGGTCATTTCTCACATGTTGTACCATACATTTTTCTGTTTTCCTTTTTTTTCTTTGCTTCCTTTCATGTCTTGTTTCGTTTCCTTGTTTTCCGCTCATGATTGGTCTGGTACCAGATTCGAACGTGGCAGGCAGCGTTCAACATTTCTGTGCTGGCTTCAGGAAAGAAGTCACAATGGTCTGGAACTATTGTGGTATCCATAATCTAAAAAAGCATGCAACACCGGCTGTTGCATTGTCGCGCAAGCATTAGATATTTTTGTCAATTGCCGTCGATGAAACAAAGTGACTTTTGACGTAGGCCAAAAAAGTGGGTGAGCTCTGACGTGTGGCTTGGCGACTCTAATGCTAGATGCCGAGCGCGCAATATTTCCCGTTCAGCGCGACGCCTTCCATGCTGACAAGCTGAGTCGATCCAACCAACGATCATACAAGATGGCCACGCGACAAAACCACCAGAAATAGCCGGCCCCCCATCTAGGCATGGGGTTGTAATTAGTATTGCCAAGGGGTCAGGCCATGAGGTGATCTGGAGTAGCCAGGAAGCACCGCCATGAGTCTGCGGCGGCCGCTCCAACACTGCTGCCATAAATGTGTGGTTTCCATGTCGATGAAGCTGGGGTTACACCACATGGCACTCAGCTCGAGTGCTGCTCCTTTGGCGGCATGCAGGGAGGCCGGGGGACAGATAGACGCGCATCCCCAGTCCTAATTAGTCGCTTGGCGCCCTCCGCCTGATCCTGGTGTGCAACCGGGTTGATGCTCTGATTCTGGATCATCAGACGCTCCGCGAGCCGGCCAAGACATTGGGAGGTTCGGTATGAGGGCGTGTAGGGCTGGCTGCAAGGCTGCGACATGCATCATCAGCTCATGCACCGTTGATCAAGAGACGCACGTCTGCGTCAGTGTGCGCTTGACATGGGGAGACTGCGTGCGCGATTGCCTTCACGAGCTGGTCTGCTCAGCCGTGCATGAGACGACTAGCCGCATGCAGGAGCTGCGCACGATTCCGTCCTTGGGAACACCCTCCGGTGTTTATCGATTTCAGTCGCTTCAAAACCTGGTCGACTTGCAAGCACGATGTGATGAAGCTGTCCTGGCTTGCATGGTGGCACAGTGTGCTACCGGGAGTTTTCATCAGGAAGAGGAAATCGTTACGCTTCGGCTCGGGAGGCATCCGGGGCAGGGACAGACATGCAAAGACGGTGTGTGGCTGTTGAGATATCAGTTTCTTTCATACGAGGTTCAAGTGGGTGGGCGCTATTATTGAAAATTTACAACGCGATCATGCCATCCCTCCATATTTCCCCACCAAGGGCGCCTCTGTGTGTGTCATAAAGTCTGTGGCTACTATGTACGTTCTCCAGGGGCCAGTCACGGCGCATCCTAGGGGGCAAGCTGAGAGGATATTCGAAAAATATTGCAGCAGGAATTTTGAATGAAAGGAAGCATGTCGCATGTGCTCGAGGAAGCCAGGATAGGCATCTTCTCGTGAGGGGGTCCGTTGTATAATGCAGCTCCAGACGTCTGCTCTCCCGCCTAACAATCTGAGACAAGCAAATCCTGAGATGTGATCAACTTGGCGCAGCCGCATCGTGCTTTCCGTCCACGATTGTCGCTGACGTAGGACAGGGCCTCAGGCTCGCAGAGGTCGTGCTGTGGGAATTGAATGACTGAGAAGCGACCAGCCAAATGACCCTTTCCAGAAGAGGCAGGCGCCACTCCCGACCTCAGCTGCCATCAAGTGCCTTAGATGCACCACCCATCTTCTGGAGACTTCTGCTTCAACATTCTCCCACTACATCACCTCCCGTTCCGTACCTCTCCATCTCGCATTCCTCTCCCACTCCCTTCTTCCCAAATACTCAATACCTTGTCGCAACCTGACGTCGACTTTCGTTCGTTTATCCATATGCAAGCAAGTATTTTTTTAGTGACCTGCAGACACAGATCCAACTCAATTTCTTCCAGTCTTACTACAAGTACCGGCTGCTGGTGAAGCAATTGCCTCGTACACCGTGATCATCCTCTGCAGAGGATAGAATATCGGCCGAGCATCGTCAATTGCATGGCCATTTTCCGGGACTGGCACTTCATTGCACTAGACATCACCAGGAAATGCCACTCCAGCACCTCACCGCCATCTAGGCTTAGCAGTCCGATCTGCCTCAATAGGAACGACAGTTGGCCTTGATACTACTCTGTCAGCTAGTAGGGTGAAGCCTCTCTTTTCACCTTTTTGCGAAGCGGCGCCCATTCTGCTTGTCTGAGACGCCGTCTCGAGACAGCGTTTTTCTGACAAAATCCATGCCTGTGACGATTGCGCAACTTGGCGAGGGGCTTGGCCAATCTCCTTGAATTCTACTGGAGTATATCTACTTCAACAAGAGCCTGAAGTCGAGAGCGTGTCACCGTCATGAGGTAGCTGGAGGTTGAGATTTCTCCGTTGTGCTCACCTCCACGAGATCAGACGTGAGACACAACCACTTCATCGCGAAGCTGAGAGACCGCTGAAATGTCTCGGGAAAGGGAACACTTGGCGGCTGCTGCTAGCCTCCAGACGTCTTCTCATACTTCTGGAGAGCTGAAACTGACGACAGTATACGCTGACCATAGTTATGTGTCCAAAGTGAGGCCGATAAATGAGCAACATTTGGGCGGAGACGTTGGCACGAATGCGAAGGCTTAGGAACCAACCTTTGGTGCTTACCGCAGCAAAGTTGCACCATTCGGATCATGCGATTCTGCAAACGAGGGAGCGGCATCACTGGCGACTCGCGCTGCGACAATCACGTCACCATCGTTTTCTGCCGTCTCGCTGAACGACACGCAATGTACCTCTGTAGAGACAAACTCGTCTTCCCACAGCATCGCACGGCGATCCAAACCGTGGAGGAACAGCCATGAGGCTTCTTCTGGCTCCACAGACCATGCGTTGCCATTTCACAGCGAAGAGGCTTCCAACAAGCCTACCCAACGGCACTTCTCTGGGCCATTCCCCAAAGTCCGTCCGTTCTTTTCTGATACAACACCGCAGACTTATGGAAAGTTAGATGAAACAGTTGCACCTGGAAACGGTCATTGTCGGCACGTGCACGATAGCGTCAATGACGCAGAGAGGGAATATTTAATTGATCCAAGCGACTCAGCCCTTCCGCCTCCTGTACCTGTCTTGACGTCTTCAATGAGTAGTGTGCCATATCAAGATGACTCGTTCAGCACACTCGGGTCTCATCAAGGGTATCATCATCCACCAATTACTATAGAGCGAAGCAGCCAAGTGAACGCTGGTCATTCGATGGACGAATGTCCCGTTAGAATCGGACTGCGCGACACTGTCCATCAGCATATAGACCAGGGAATCGCAGGAGTGGCGTTAGATGATCCTCATTGCAGTGACAAGGCAACGATTCGGCTCGCTGTGGCGGAAAAAGACCTGAGTGCATCCGGGAGTCATGATCAGTCACAGATTGTCTCAACTCAGCCTGCGTTGCCCAGTCACGGTGAACCTGCAGCATCGAAGAAATCTGTTTGCAAAGCTCGATCGGAATCCGATTCAAGATCTGCCAGATCCCTGCGCACAGAAACGCCTCCGCGGTTTCTGCACACACCGATTCCAATATCCAAAGTTCGACCTTTTCGCCAAACTCACACCTCTCACGGGTCTCAGTTGCAAGGTCATGCACCAGTTGCCAAGGTGGCACCGGCACCGGGACTGCTGGGCAGAACATCTGTAGCTCACTCGTTTCGTATGGCCACCGTGGAAGATCAATCACGAGGGAAGAGTACTGGGGCCTCCCTGGCTGCCGCCTCCAACGCCTCATCTGGTCAATCGCAACCGCTGAATTCATTCAGCGACTACATACGTACGGCACAGTGGTTGAAAGATGTGCTGAAATACCCCGAGGCGTATACATCCAAGTATACGGCTCGTCCTCATCGAACCGACCGGATCGGCAATGCGTCATGGACCGAACGTAAAAGGCGTTCCGACTCGAACTTGTCCTGCATCGTCCCGCCAAAATCTCTCGCGGGAGCTTCAACGCCATCAGAGAGAGGCTCTTTAAATTTTGATGGCGTCGAGTTTAAGCGCGCTGTCAGTGACTTGGAGAGGTTACTCAACGAAGCCTTGGCCATCGCCACACAGGTTATTGACCAACCTGGGATGCCGTCGATCGAGGACAGCCATAGGCCGCCTCTGATCACCCTTCAGTCGCAATTCAAGACTCTCGCGAATCAAATTGGCAGCAGCATCCCCCGCAGTGTCTTGACTTCGCCTACCACCGATGGTAGTGGTGATTTTGAGGCTGCGGCTGGAAGAGACAAGACACTCGAAGCCAACGCTCAGCACGCATCGGCAGCACCGCCCAGATTGCTCAGAAGGTCAAAATTCGGTAAAATACACAATTTTGCCAAAGAGAACCAGGCTTTGAATAGGATCAGTCAAGGCACTGGTGCCCTCAGAAATGATCTCAAAATCGACAAGGCGCCGGACATGGCGCCGACGGAAGAGACTAGTCGCATTGGCGAATGTGAGCCTTCTGCCGAGACACAAGAATCCTTGCCTGTTGCCAGCCATCTCAAGTCGACCAAGTTGTCAGACTTAAATGAGAGCCGTAATCAAGTCGTCATGCCTATCGGAGTGCACAGTATTCGGGGAAAACATGACACACATGACCGTTCGGCAGCCAGCAGGGAATATTCGCATCCGGAGACCAAGATCACCGGAAGAAGATTGCACACAGATCATGCCATCAACCTCCACCGACGGTCACATATTAGTTTGAGGGGTGCTCAAGGCTTCAGCTTGGCCAAATCCCACAAACGACAACCGACCGCCCGAGATTGGTCAGTATCCCGCAAACGACTTGTCGCGTCAGTGGCTTGTATGAGCACAGCACTCATTGGAATTCTGCTGGGCATCTATTCTGGGCTCGTCCCTTCCATTCAGTATTATGTCATCGACCAAGATCACATCACGATTCATGGAAACACAGGCTGCTTCCTTGGCTTGGCTTTCCCAACCTTCTTTTTTTGGCCGCTACCGCTGCTGCATGGCAGGAAGCCGTACATTTTGTCCAGTCTCGTACTCGCAATGCCTCTTCTCTTTCCTCAGGCCCTTGCCGTTAATTCGCAGCGGATTGCGAACGCGCTTGCATGGCGATGCGCCCTCGTCGTCTCCAGGACACTCATGGGGGTATCTTTGGGCTTCGCAAGCATGAACTTTCATTCCACACTCACCGATCTTTTCGGCGCCTCTCTAATGAGCTGCAATCCACATCAAGAGGTTGTGGACAACTACGACGCTCGTCGACATGGTGGTGGTATGGGGGTTTGGTTAGGTATTTGGACTTGGTGCTGGATTGGATCTCTCGGGCTCGGTTTCCTGGTGGGAGCCTGCATCATTGACGACCTGCAGCCGGCATGGGGATTCTATGTCAGCATCATTGTCATCGCAGTCGTTCTCTTCTTGAACGTACTTTGTCCGGAGGTTCGGCGTTCGGCGTACCGACGATCTGTGGCTGAGGTGAGGACCGGTGAGGATATTTCACGCCGGGTCGCACGCGGAGAGATCATGATGCATCGAGTGAAAACAGGGCCGCGATGGTGGGGACTAGAAGTGTATCATGGCGTTGCGCTGAATTTGGAAATGTTGCGCCAGCCTGGGTTTGCCGTCATGACGATCTACTCTGCATGGATCTATGCCCAAGTGGTCCTCATCATTGTCTTACTAGGATCCCTCGTTTCTCGATTCTATCGGCGACGGCCAACAGAAGTTGGCCTTTTTGTGGGAGTGATGGCACTTGGGGCCCTGCTGGCTATCCCCTTTCAAAAAGCCAACTTATTCTCGCGCTCCCGACAAGCGCAGCTGAACAGTAATCTGGCCACTCTGGAGAAAAGAGTCGCGTGGTCATCTCATCTTGTCCGTCGAACGGTCTTCACCCTTTTACTGCCACTTTCAAGCATTGTTTACGCTGCCGTGTCGTCTGGTCCGCCGATACATGTTAGCGTTCCGACGATATTCTCTGGTTTTGTCGGCTTCCTTTCGTGTCTCGCGATCTCAGAATGCAACGGCCTTGTCATGGAGGCTTTTGACTGCTCCGATCTATCTCCTGGCATGACGGGCCGCCAAAAGGGAGGCTCGGGCAAAAAGCAGAAGCGGACAAACTACTCTTCATTTCCCAGAGTGACGGCAGGTTTTGCTTCAATTCACTCAATGGCGTTCTTCCTGGCCGCCGGTGCCACGGCTCTGGGTGGGCATGTCACCAGAACGCTGGGACAGCAGGTTTCGACGGGGGTTGTCGCGGGCATACTGCTCGTCCTGACACTGCTTCTACTCGTCGTTTTGATACGCTTCGTAGAGGTCCAGATCGTGCCCAAGTCTAAATCGCAAGAAATGGACCAGCTTGTCGATGCTCGGCGGCGCTCCACCATTAGGCGAGTATCCATGCCTCACGATGCGCAAGCTCAGATGGAAGAAGAGAAGGCATGGAGACCGTTTATGATTGGCAATCCCACGAGCAAAACGCGCCGCATGAACATCTTTGAGCTCGGCGGTATGACTCGATGGCAAGACATTCGGAGGAAGAACCAATTGATCGATGCCGGCGCTCATCTCAACCGGCAGGCCATAGATCGGGGCATGGACGCCTTGGATGACCAGTTGAGTGACTTTCGGCGCAACGCTCACGATTTGCTCCACAGCAAGAAATCAAGCACAAGGCGACTGCGCCGGACCAATGAGAGCAGCGACGCCAGTGAGCCCATTGAGATGAGAAGTCTCGAAGCGCAGAGTAGAAGAAGCGAGGTTACGCGGGCACATCAACAGCCGAGAAGGGCGGGTGCAATGAGCCAACCCGCAGACGAGGGGAAGCATGTGAACAGGAGAGGACCAGGAAAGCGATGAGTCGGCTGCTTCTATTCGGCGCTGATGTAGAGACGGTGGTGCTCGAGTCGCCACGGAGTGCCAGACGAACGGTACTGGTTTGGAGTATCTTGAGATTTTACAAGTTTTGTTGCCCTAAATATCCTCATTCGAATAGTTTTATGCAGCAGCAATCTCTTCCCTTCACCTTTAGCCTACACAGCGTTTTCGCCGTCCTGTATGATGCTATTTACAAAGATGCCGGTCCCCTCCGGCTGCGACTAGAACAAAATTGACCACGTGTGAAAAATTGGGTTGGTCGATGAAAGAAATGCGAGTATTACAGTAGATTCTATTTGAATCTTGGTTAGATAGTTCTGGTAGGTGATGGCCAGAATATGGCATGATCAATGTACGTCGAGATACAAGTCATGACCCCGCCTTGTCGGCGTCAACCTTGGCACCCAGTTCGGCGTAGACGGCAAATGGGGATTAGGCGTGATGACTTCAGGCGAGAGGTACAAGGGCCGGCCGCTGCGTCTGTGCCAGCCAGGCCCAGCCGACGGAGAGCGGGCGCGGTCTGTCGACACGGACAAGTTGGCGGCTCGGACGGGACCGAGGCGTTTGGCGAGCAGAGAGGCTGGCGGAGCGTTGGGGTGCTGAACAGGCCGTGAATGGTGGTGGATGGGAGCGAGGCCGTGATGGGACGTGTCGATGTGAGGCGTGCGGGCCTGGGGGGGGAGCCAGAACGGGGTGGCGGGGTTGGTGGGCAGGCCGGGCCGAGGCCGGGCGGCGGACGGGAGGACACGACGGTCGTCGATGGCGGTTGGGGGGATGGGGGACGGGAGAGGGATGGGGGGATATGTCACGAGGGGGGATTCGATGACGGGCGAGAGGATGGCGGGGGGGACTGGTCGCCAGTTGGTGGTGGAGGAGGACGAGGACGAGGACGTGGACGTGTCGGGGCGCGAGAGCAGCGGCGAGACTTGGCGGCGCGGGGGGGTGGTGCCGCCACGGGGTGAGGCGAACAGGGGCTTGGGGAGGAGGTGGTGATGCAGGTCTGGGAGGTTGGACGTTGGAGGCTCCGTGACGATTCTGATGGACTGTTGGTGCGTGGCGGCGGGAGCTGTGGGTGTGGGCGCTGAGACGGGAGCGGTGGTCATTCGTGGTGTTGTTGTATGCCTTGACGGCTCGCGGGTGGGAGGCGACGATGATGTGTTGGCGAGGGCGTCGCCCAGAACCCAGTTGCCGTTCTTGTCGGCGACGTAGTAGGTTGCTGCCGACTGGGGACCGGCGCTGGGCGGCCTCCAGATCTGGCCGCGAGGCGACGGCTCCCTGCCGTCCTCCTCGAACTCGGTCACCGTGCTCTCTCTCTCCCTGGACGGCCGGGGGGCGGGCCAGCCTTCGCCGCTGAAGAAGGCATTGCGGGCGCCGCCTTGGGACGGGGACAGCTGGGGCAGCACGGGTGGACGAGAGGCCACGACGCGCGTGTGTTGCTGTGCGGCATGGCTCCGGGGGATGTCGAGGGTGAGGGCGGGTTTGGCGGGGAGGAGTCGGGACAGCGGCCTCGAGGGCGCCGCCGTCTGTGTCGTCGTCGTGGCCTTGGAGTGGGCGGGCGAGATGGCCAGCCCGATGGCGCTCGGCCGCCAGCTGTTGCGACCGTATGGGCGGGAGATGTCGTATCTCGTCGCCTCTCTCTGGGCTGTTTGGGATCGAGGCGCCGCGGGGCTGGGCGTCATCCAAGGTCCTGCGCCGCGCCAAGTGTTTCCGTCGGGACCCCGATGGTCGTGGTCCCAGCCATCTCGCCTCGGCCACAGCATCTCGTCGCGCCGCATCTTGTTCTTCTTGGCGCGGTGCGACCTGAAGAGCATGAAGAAGATGGCGACGACCACGGCCGAACCGACGGCTCCGACGGCAATGCCGGCCTTCTGGAACGACGTCATGGACTGCTGGCTGCCTTTGCCTGCTGCGGCGGCATCTTCGCTGGTCTGAGCGGCCGGCTGCGACTCGGTGGCAGTGGATGTGGCCACCGAGGTCGTGAGAGATGTGTCCTGCGCCAATGGCCGAGTTGACAAGGGCGGTGTGGCCGTGTCGAGGAGCAGCGTCGTTGGCAGGCCCGGGGTGCTGCTAGACGTCGTCGTCGTCGTCGAGCGACTGCTGCGTCTGGTAGCCGTCGGGAAAGACACGGCTCCTCGTCCCGACGGCGGGAGCAACAAGGTGGCGGTGATGACATTGTGCGAGGGCCGAAGGGCCCCCGGCTGGTCAGCACACATCTGGTGCGCATTGTGCATCATCGATGCTGCCAACGAGTCGTCAGCGTACCCATCAAGAGAAGGGGGGAGGCCCAGAGACCGGACTCACCGGTCGCGTCCTGCTCAGAGCAGCCGTTGATGCTTCGCTCGCCCGCGATGCATTGCAGCGCTCCTTCGCCGAGAGTGAAGCCCGAGTCGCCGCTCGTGGAGCACAAGTCCCCCAGCGAGGGGATCTCATCGCCGCTTCCGAGTCCGTAGTTGCCCTGCAGGAACGAGACGAAACAGCTTGCGGCGCACGAGGGCACGTAACGGGATAATGAGAGTGGGAGGGTAGGAGCTGCGAGTGACGATGCGAAGTGGCAAAGGAGCGGCAGAAGTAGCAAGGTTCGTGAAGTAAAAGTAAGCATTCTGTGCCCGTCATCAGCTTGTTTCCCCTCCATTGCGGATATCATTGTTATCGTTTCATACCTCGAAAGAAGGTGGCCGGTGGTGGTGCGATGAGATCAGAGACGCCCAGCATCTCTCTCATCTGCCATGGCGTTTTGGGACGAGGGGGGGGGGGGGCAATGTATCACGGTGCAGGGAAAGCGAAGAAGAGAAAAGTATCAAACGGTTCATCAGAATGGAGAGACTTGGGTGATATTCAAGGGAAAGAAGAAGAGAAGAAGGATAGGGACAACTGATCGCCAAGGCCCGTCGTTTCACTCACCGATCCCATCCCCATTGCCCCTCGCTTTACTCGCCCTCATCACCCTCACCCTCGCATCGTCCATACAGACCATGACCATGACCATGACCATGGACCACAACCACGACGACGATAGGCGCCATCTCTCTTCCCAACCGCCAACCATGCATCATCACCACCCAAAGAGAAAAGCCCTGTTTCCAGCCAAAACCCCCCACCAACCAAAGCCCATACGTCATGAAGAAAAGGACGTGCGTTTCTTCTTCCCCACCATGCAATGAATTCACAGGATGTTGCGTCGCGTAGCGCTTCTATGCGCATTGACTGGCTGCCATGCTTTTTCTCGCGCAGCCGCCTGCAAGTCAGGGGTCGGCATTAAGCGCCGCGTTTTTCGATCTCATCGTCCGCGCTCCGCTACGTCACGTGTCGTGGCCAAAACAACGTGGTCCTGCCTCGGGTGTTTTGAAACAAGCAACGTGGTAATGGCGGGTGTGCCGGCGAGGCCTGTATTGATCGATTGCGCGACGGACAGGGCATTGCCACGGGAGATTCTGCTCACCATTGGCGATTGGCGATTGGCGATTGGTGTCATCTCACCACAGGCTGGCCCCGTTTACTTTATGCGTGGCCGTCATCTCAATATCTTGCATCATAGTGGTTTTCGAGGATGGAGAAGAAGAACAGAACACGGAGAGAAAAAAAAAATAGGAGAGAAGGAAAAGCAAGATGAGGAAAATAGATTGCGCCGAGGAGAAATGAACAGGGACAGCCAACTGCCACGAGACCAAAACCAAGTGCAAGTCATGTATGTCCTAGTGTCCGGTTCTACCAAAAAAAAAAGAAAAAAAGAAAAAGAGGCCCACAACGTCATATGTCAGACCAAAAGACGCGACTATGAAGCCTCTCAAACCCCAACGCCATACAGAACACCGCCCTCCGTCTACAGGCGGCTCAGAGCCCTCTCAACTCGAGGCTCTTTCCCACCCGATGCCGATGCCCCGTTCGTTCATCCAACCAATCAACCAAGCAACCGACAATTCGCTATGACATAATGGCTTCCCGCCCTTCACATGGCCATTTCTGCTTGAAGCTTTCTGAGCTCGGCTTCCTCGTCGTCTTCCTCGACAACACGGCCTGGACGTGATGACGCTGGTTCCATCGCCACGAGTCAGCTTCACCACCACTTCTTGTGCAACACGTCTTCGCAACAAACTTACGCTCTTGGTTGGCCACCGATGGCATCTTGTGCACAATATCGGCCACGGGCACGCTGCCCGTCTTGAGAATGTCTTCGTCCAGCTTCTCTTGCTGCAGTTCGTCCAGCTCTGCCTCCAGCTCGTCGTCGTCGATGGACTCGCCAATGGGGTTCGTCGTGATTGCATTGACAATCTCTTCGCTGAGGGCATTCTGTTCCCGAAGTTCCTCCCTGTCCAAATCAGAATGCACGTGTCAGCAGTTCGCAGCACTAGTAAGAAGATCAGGAGCAAAGCCAGCAGTTGCTACCCACATCGTCTCGTCCACCTTCTCTGGCGTAAGCTTGCCGTGGATTTGCTTCATGGCCTTGCCGGCCTGCTTCATGGCCAGCAGTGTCTCGTGATTGATATTGGCCGACTCGATGGCGTTGATCTGCGTCTCGAGCGTCTCTATTTGCGCCCGAGTCTGTTCTTGCGTGTGTTCGTTGGCCTTCTTGCGCCGCAGAGCAGCCTTCGCAGCTGTATCCAGACTTGTCAGCCTCTTCATCGACTCCTTCACTCGCTCGCGTCAGAGGGAGGCATACCATTCTTGTTCGTTGTGGCGTGCTTGCGTGCGAGGTTATGTTGCTCGTCTATTTGGTTCTGTAGATGTCTCTCGCGCTTCTGGAGCATGTCCAGCTGCGATCGCAGACCCAATATGGCATTCTTGGGTGAGTCTTTGCGCGGGGCGGAACCGCCGCCGCCGAACCAGCTCCACATGGTGAGTTGCGCCCTGCTCAATCTTGGGACACCGGGGCCAGAGGATACGAGTCGTCGTCGCGAAGTCGTCGGGGAGGCAAAACGTGTCCGTCAAGACGCTGCGACGGGATGCCAAGGACGAGAGGCGCCTGTGTCGCCACGGGTGTCGGTGAGCGTGGCGGCCCAGACAGAAATGGTTATCTTGTTTGATTAGGTCAACTTCCACCTGTGACCTGTGGTCCCGGTGGGGTCTCGGCTTCCGCTCACCCCAAGACGGGTCAGCTGAACCGTGCCGAGGCGATGGACCGTGGGAGGGCACTCTCTATCGTCGAAGCAGGTGGGATGGCGACGGCGACTTCGGTGTCCGAAGACTGGAACTGCGTCGCCTCGAACAAGCCTTTCGTGGCTGCTTGGGAGATTGCGTGTACAAAATCACGGGTTTGTAACTTGGGCCATGGAGCACCACAGGCGGCAGCAGCCTGGTCGAATTTGCCTGCGTCAGGTGGGGCGGCGATGACGGCACTTTGCCCAGCAACCCGCGAATCATTTAGCCGCACTTCAGCCGCCTCGTCATGTGACGCTTTCGCCGGTGCATCCCGCTCCCCATCATATCATAGCTTCCCTCAGTTATACGAACTGATTGATAGGTTCTGGAGGACGTCATGTGGTAGGCACATACAAGCCTATGATAATGAATGAAACAACTGTATAAGCGCGGTCCGACAAGTGGACCATGTATAAAATATTAGACTCCTATCTTTTGGCCGTCACACTCCCCCTAGATGGCGAGTTTCAAACTCTCAGAAGCAAGTCGACGAAATCCCCGGGCCAATCAGAACTGAAATCACATTGGCCGCTGAAAACCTTGAAGACCAGAACGCACGTACTCCTTAGTGCATGATACCATGGTCTGGCCAACTCGCCGGCAACAACATTTCGGGGAGCCGCCCAACCCAGACAAACCGGGCTAATAATGTATCGTGGCCAGCTGGCATCTCGTTGTATCATCTTGAAACCCAAAGCTCAATTTCCAAAGCTCCCAATCGCTATTCCGGCGGAAACCTTGACTCCCTTCACCCTCACCCTCTCTTCTTCTCCTTGCCCCGCAGAACTCGCAATCCGAGCAACAGGCAAAAGAGACAGGCGATTGCGGTGAGACTGGATTTGAGATAAAGAAGACGGAAAGAAAACAAAATGCTATATTACAATGAACAATGCTCGTACAGAGGAATCTGTGCCGCCATCATCAAGCGTTCAAGACGATGAGATCAAGGCAGGCCCGAGGCAACGCATGCGACATGAATTTGTTCTTCATTGGGAGGAATGGCCAAGCGTGAACGATTGTGTTCTTGATTCTCCAGCGTATGGAAGGGCTTCCATGGAGAGAGATAGAAGGAATCACTTGTTGCCGCCCTTTTCCTCGGTATCAATGTGCCACACGACGTAGTTGGGGAGACCAATGACTTGGTATCCAGCTCGCTTGGCCATTTTAGCGAAGCCCTCTGTCTCGGCTTGGTTTTCGAATGCATAGCAGGGAAAGTTTATGCCTGCGCCAATCGTGTAAGTAAAAAGTCTGGAAACAGCAAGCAGTTGGCTAACCAGATCGATGGACATCGGCCTTGACCAAAATATTGACACCGCCAATGCCGTCGAGCTCAATCTCTTCATCGTTGTTTTCTCGCCAATCTCCCATCAACGCCATGGGAGTGCGACCGGTGTCGAACTCTTTGTACCCTACGCAACTACAGTCAGTTTCGCTCGACGCTTTTAGCAAGGAACATCGTTGTACCTTCTGCGATGACCGTGTCCTTGTCAAGAGAGGCAGCTAATCGTCTACCTTTCTCTGACTCGACCCACGAATTATAATCGACTGCCTCGACATTAGCTCCAACTTCTTCACCGCAACTCAAATGGACTCTACTTACAACGGCCCTCAATATCCACGCCGTCCTTGTAACGGTGGAACCAAATGTCTTGAGAGAAGTGTCAGTCAAACAAAGAAAGAACAAGCTCAAGAACCACAGGAGGCCATACTGGGTACCAGAATATCTTTATCATGTGCAATGAAATCCTCCAAAATCTTTTTCGGACTGTCCACAATGTCGACATCACGCCAATAGACCCACGAATGCTCCGGCTTGAGCGCAGTGGATAGCAAATAATTTCTGGCCCTGCCCATAGCCTTTCTACGCGCGCCCTGGACTTGGAACGCGTGCCGGTCGCCAACGGCCTGGCTGAGGTGGAAATTGAAGTCCTTCTGCACGACGGTCGCACTACGGAACGGGATCTTATCGGGTCGCTTCTGGATTCGGTCCAGTTCGGACGCAAGCACAGCCAGAGTGTCGTCGCTGGAATCTGAGACTAGAAAGGCGAGATCAATGAGATGATGAGGATATGTTAGCTCGGCGAGAAGCTCAAAGTATTTGGAAAGATGAGAGGCGGCATCTTTGAGAGGTGTGAGCAGCAAAACTCTTTCCTGGTTGACCAAGGCCTTTCGGGTGGACTTTATGGGATTGAGATCGACATTGTGTATTGTCGACGACTCAACCGTCAGCGGGGCATGGTTGTTGAAGACGACTGGCGTCTGCATATGCGCATTCCATCTGGTGTACTCATTTTGCGACATGTCCATCGGCGGCTTCGAGGGGCCCCAGCAGTAGAAGCTGTAGGACGAATTGTTAAGCAACGCACGCACCGGAGCTCTCGGCGACATCACAACTGCATTTTACAGAAGAGCCGGAGAGGAAAGGCAAGGAGGTGTGATTTGCATGAGGGTCTTACTTTTGCAGGTCCGACGCTGAGCTGCTGATGCCGCGCCATAGTAGTAGAACTATCCCCGTGACTGCTATGAGCAGTAAGTTTCGCGTCCGTGTGAGAAAATTCCATACTACACGCGAAGGCGGTAGCTGCGCTCTGGCAACCTTCCAATTTACACCACCCTTGGGAAGAAGCATTTTGCGAGACGATGATCGTCACCGGGAATCGAGAATCAGACGACTTTTCCACCAGCAAAAGGGGTTGTTTGCATCCAAGACCGCCGCCGTTAATCGCTGATGAACAATTTGTTTGCAATGACCAAGAGAGTGACCCGACTTGGAAAGGACGATCCAGCCGGCGAAGGTCGAGTAAGACAAGACACAAAACGAGTGACGGTGTCGAGAAAGGGGCGGCTAACCGTGCGAAACGACGGTTTGGGACAAAACCGGCGCCGCGAAGTGACGAAGAAAGATGCAGACCGCCTTGGAACCAGGTTCGGACGGCGAGCCGCAAAGATGTGGAAGTCGAGCCGTTGTTGCGGGGATGGGGGGAGAAGGGGGTTGGAAGAAAAAAAGAGGCGACAGGATGAGCGTGGGAAAGGCAGCTGGAGGTGCCGGCCTGTGATGATTGTGGCGTCGCCGCAATGTGGGCCGAAGGCCTGTGTCGACGCGGATACGCTGAACCGGTCGCCAAACTCAACGGTGGGCTTTAATAAAGGGAGCCAGAAGGCGGTCGTTCCCACCCACAACCGGGACCCCACCATTTAATCAAGCTGGAATACAGTGCCGACCCGTAGCCGGATTGGGAGGTGATATGTGGCCGAAGTATTCACCAGTCCTGGTGCGAGACTCTTTTTGGCACTCCTTGCCGCCACCGCCACTAACTGGGTCTCCGGCGTATCCGACCCCAACCTGAGGAAAGCCATCATCACCCTTTCCGACGAGATGGACCATATTCTTTCCTAATTATGCATACTGCCTCTCTACAGCGAGTCAGCCGTCGTGATCCAAAACAACAAACTCGCGGATTTCGTACACGACCGCGTCTGATGCTATGCCACTACGGCCTTTGCACAACGATGTGGTGGGCCGCAATTGTCCAGTGCTGGAGCCCCCATTTGTGCTGCTAGTCAGGCATGGCGAGGCAGGTTCATGCACGCACGTCCGCCCGCAACATCTAGGCTCCAGACGCGGAGACAGGATAGACGAGCTAGAGTCGATCTACGCATTTTCGTCGAAGCTTGCATTGAAACTGCGCATGCATGATAAAGCTGATGAGTCCACGTGCACCGTGCTCGGCTTTTTGGCGCGCAAGCAATAACCTTTCGGCCACTGGTGTCATCGTGATGGTCAAGCAAAATGCTGCACTGCACATCATGAAGTTAACATATGATTGGTTATCAAGACGCCGAACTGAACTGACTCCTGCCAGGTTTTTACGAGGCTTTTGCTCAAATAGTTGCGACCGCGCCTTCATGAGAGAACGAAGTGAAGGGATTACAAGCACCACTTCAGCCCAGTGTCATCAGATCATTTCCATCACATAATTGCAGGCGCCCAGATGGTCTATCCTTTCGCCATATCTTTTGTGTTAGGAGGCCGAGCTTCATGAATATTCGCCATTCTCGGGCTTTGCAACGGCGTTGTCATTTCCCTGTATGTGGTGCCCTTGCAAACACTTGTGCGTTGCGAAACGTCGATCGCGCTTGGTAGGCTTTGGCAAAATATCGACAATTTTTCTCAGTCACTCTCTGAAGCTGTGAATGTGTTCCGGCAGGCGGATCTCGCCGTTTCCGAGCGGTCTTCGTGTTTCGCGTCTTGAGGTTGCGGGCATCGTTTGCAACCCCCGTCAACTCTCTGGCCCTGTGCGAGGTGGCTTTTTGTGTCAGTAACTCTTTTCCAACGTGCAAAAAAGATGTCCACCTCGAAGGAAGTCTGTTTACAAAAGAGCCATGCGTACAGTTAGAATGTTGCAAACGTCCATGACTTACTTCCTAGTTACAGTAACTTGTGCTCGATACCGCACGCGACAAATCCAAATAAATAACGCGGAAATTCTCAACCTGACATTTCCGCATCCTTTCCTTCCTCCGCCCCGCGTACCCAAAGAACATTGTTACATCTAGCTTGTATTAGCCATACACTGCGCCTGCAATGCAGTTTGGGACACGGCCATTGTCGCGACATACCTGATTAATACCTGACCCAAAAGGCCCGCGGGTTTGTTGGATACGTATTCCTCAGTGCCGGATAGTTGCAGGTTCATGTAGCTGTCGACAGACACGAGCGTGCCTTTGTATTCGACCTGGCCCCATTTCAAGCGGACAAAGACCGGCTTGTTGACAAGATCTTGCAGCATGGGCCGCGGATTGACGGGGACGAAACTCATGATTGAGCTTCTCGACTCTCAGCCTCGACGTAAGGTGTCCCGATGTCCGCGAGTAGATCGACAATGGCCAAATGGCGAAGCGAGCGAAGGTGTGGTCGGAGGGGATGCCGCGACAGGTCATGTGTGCGAGGCTGTCAAAATTTGACCAAGAGCAGGCGAAGCTCCTTGGCGGTCCCCGGCTCTTCTCCGGTTAATCGAGCTACCCTGTAGACCTCTCGCCGATGCGCATGCGCCATGCCCTCTCTTATATTTGAACTCTCGATTGCAATCAAGTCGGTTATTCGCTGCGATACTCTCTTCTCTTTTCTCTTTTATCGTAGCTTTACAGAGTATATGAGTTTTAGGGCCGAACGCGGTCCTCATGCATTCTTGTTGGCTCGCTGATGCTAAGGTCGAGCTCTATTGCATCCCGCACCCCTGAAAAGGCTTAGTGTTTCTGGTGTTCGCGCAAGAATGCCCAACGGCTCATCTACAGCAGTTTCATTAGTTCGCCACGCACCTGACACAGACTCTCCATCACCTACTGGGTCCAATCTCATGTAAGTAACAGGCTGTATCTCGAGCGCACACAAAAGACTCTTTACTTTTGCACCATTCAAGCTGAACAGACGCGTCATCCATGATCTTGCAACTACACCTGAATCTCAGATCGCATATTTCCGCAATCGGAGTCTTCCTGGAACAGCGCAATTGCGTCGTGAATTTTGCTATGGCGACCACGCGACGTTCGTCACGGCTAAGCGCCCAAGCACACGTGGAAATACCGCGAAAAGACAGTAACATACAGTCTGTCACTTCTTCGAATGCTCTCAAGCGGAAAGCAGAAATGCCGGCTTCTGCAACGACTGCCCTACCAATGACGCCGAATAAGAGGCGCACCACGCACATATCGGCCGCGCCGCCGCGTACGCCGACCCCCAGTAAGGCAAGAGTCATAGGGGAGCCTGCAGAAGGATCAAAGCCTCAGAATGCCAGAATTCTTAGGCTGGCTGATCCGCGGTCTACGAATGCCACTCTTCTGTCGCCAGAGACCTCTAGAATCGTGGCATCCAAGATACTCGACTCGCAATCGCCGTCCAAGCCATCGCAAAGTAACAGGATCACTACGGACAACCTGCTCAAAGCTGCATGCGCTCACCTAATCGAAGTTGATGAACGGATCCGGCCCTTGGTCGAGAAAAACCCATGCAGGATGTTTTCGCCAGAAGGGCTGGCGGAAAAGATTGACCCCTTCGAAAGCCTGGCCAGCGGTATCATTTCCCAACAGGTTTCTGGTGCGGCAGCCAAATCAATCAAAGCCAAGTTCATTGGTCTGTTTCAGGACGCTCAGTCAGGCGCCAGATTTCCTCACCCGTCAGAAGTAGCTCCTTGTGGCATCGAGAGACTTCGTACGGCGGGCCTCTCACAGCGCAAAGCTGAGTACATCAAGGGTCTTGCGGAGAAATTTACGAGCGGCGAGCTTAGTGCTCAGATGTTGCACGACGCCCCGTACGAAGAGCTTGTTGAAACATTGATTGCCGTCCGAGGGCTGGGTCGATGGTCCGTTGAGATGTTCGCTTGCTTCGGCTTGAAGCGAATGGACGTCTTCTCAGTGGGCGACCTGGGTGTACAACGGGGAATGGCCGCCTTCGTGGGACGAGACGTGGCGAAGCTCAAGTCGAAAGGTGGCAAATGGAAGTACATGTCGGAGAAGGAGATGTTGGAAATATCGGAAAAGTTTGCGCCATATCGCAGCCTGTTCATGTGGCTCATGTGGAGAGCTGCAGATAACGTCACTGACGTCAGCACCATGGAATAGAAGGGGGCCTGGCCGCTTGGCAGAGGATATTCCTTCGATGCCGGCGGCCGTATGCTGATCCAATCTACCCGAGGTCGAAGTAATCCTAAAGTGTGAATTCCTCGATACTCAACTTGCGACGCGCCACGAGGTCGTGGGGATTCCTTGGGTTGCATGTATGGGTAGTTGATTCGACGACCTCGGGACCATGGAAGACACGATCAATTGTGGATGATGGAGGCCCTTTGAAACGCATCGAGGGAAGTCGAGGGATCCCACTGATGTCATCGCCAAGAAGACACAGGCTACTGTCCTGTATTATGGCACTGATAGAAAAGTGCTCACCACGCAAGACGTGTAATTCTCCGCAGAGCAACAATCACAGAACGTGGTATTCGGCAGGCAACGACCAGCGTCAATCGCGATGACAGGTGAGCGGACGACTTTCTGTGCTCATGCATGCTTGTCTTGCGTAAGCGGGGACGGAGGTTCGAGTTCTTATCTTTCATTTGCACAGGCCCGCGAAACTCTCAGGGGTAAAGCAGGGGCATGTCAATAGGACGACGATGCATGCGGCCCATTGCTGCAGGCAATTTCGCCAGCAGTGAGGTCATTGGCCCGGATCAGTCGTCGAAGCCGTGCCAAGGGCTATCCTGGTGCCTTCAACGGACTCAGGGAGGAGAGAAGGGCAAAGGTCGGTGTCTCCTTCAGGAAATCACTCTTCCATGGAATCTGATTTTTCGACAGAATTCCCTCGCTGTGTATAGGCAGCTTCATCAGGGCTGAAGTCGATGTACTTGGTGATCCATGCAGAAAAAAAAAAAACCTTGCTTATATGAGAAGCTACCTCCTGTTTCCAAAAAAGTAAAAGGAAAATGCCGTGTGTTGGCAGTAACACACAATGTCCCGGGCGATGTCACGAGCTCATGGGCGCTTGATCATTTAGAAAAAAAAGTACAAGTACTCCATAAGTGGTGTGCGTTACATAAAGTAAAATACTTGACTAATCTAATAAAATGTCAAGTAGTATACATCATTCTGAGAATGCCATCGTTCGCGTCTCATCTCGCCATGATGGAGGGCTCTGCATAAAAATGTGAGTACGGCTCGAAGCTGTCTTCACAAAACCAATCATGGCATTCGAGACGCAGCAGTTTGAGCTTGATGTGAGACGGTTTTCAGAGGTGCCTGCAATGCATCAAAGCGACTTGATCCCTTGCGTGCTGTATCATTGACTTTGGCACGGGTATCCGCGGGCTGTCGGGTGTTAAAATCGGCAATAGCAGGTCGTTTGAACCTGCATGAAAGTGTTTGCATTCTGTCGCAGCATTGGCGGAAGGGACGATCGCCCTCGTCAATTGCGTAAGTTTGCAGTTCTTGGCTTAGCAATGGCTTCAAATCACAGAAAGAAGCCCCAAATCTGACAATTGGCATGCCTTTGAAGTGCACTCTCGTTATTCGGCAGTCGTTTCACGGAGTACGGCTGTGATGATCTCGCCTGAGCTGACCAGCCTCGTTCGTTGCATCGAGCCGTTTGAGAGGCCAGTTCAGAGAATAGTAGTGCATTACAACCGAAGAAAGAGTATTAGAGAAGGGGACCATGCTGCACCCATAGTAGAGGTGCATAATGCAGGCTGTGCAAGCACGCGGCGATGTCACCCTGTTCGCCAGCTACCATTAGGCTGTCCGTTGCTCGAATGCTGGGTTGGCAGTTTGGGCCAGGATCACTGATGCCCTGTGACAGCTTACGTACGAAAGGGGTGCCTTTGCTCCCGATGTTCGGCCAAGACATGGACTACCAATCCGCACCGAAACTTTGGACGCCAAGCTCAATGTGCTCGGACGACGATGCATGTGTGGCCTTCATGTGGCGCTCGAAGCCGCCGATTGCTGCGCGTGATCAACATGCATATGTGAAAGAGTACGGAGTACGGAGTATCCGTACGTTTGCTTGCTTCGTCTCCCGACGCTTGGAGAATCTCAAACGGCACTCCGTATCTAGTGTTGTGTGCAATTCTGTGGGCCTCGAGGTTCATTTATTTTACTCCCCGCACGCGCCGTGCGTTGCAGTCCGGAGGAATGACCAATTTCAGGCCGTTTTCCGTGTTATCGATCGGGCCTTATCGCGATAAGCGACAGCCCGGCCAAATTTCGCTTGCTTGACGCGTGAAATACGAGGTTTTTATGGCAAGACCATGTGCATGACGCCAGGTTTGCACATCATCGTCACTCTTCTCGAGGGCTGGGTGCGTCCCTAACGCTCGGCAATATGGGTGGTCGAGAATCGTCGGCGACGAGGAGTTGTATCAATTCTGCTAAGCCTCCTCGCAATCCGTCTATAGGATGGGATGAGGCGTCGGTCCGAAGTGACGCCACACAGTGCGGTACGCGACCAATGGTAACATTTCTGAGACTTGCGACGTGCCCCGTGTGAAAGGCACAGTGAAGGATCGAATTGGTGCTCGAAAGTGGGCTTCGAGGTGTTGACAAGCGAGAAAATCTGCCATCGTGTCAAGACATGGAATTATAAGCCGCCCGTGGCGAAAGTTGTCGACAACAGAGTCGGCTTGCCCAACATTCCCAATCCCTTCCTTTGAACACATGATCCACCGGTGCTCCAAACAATTTATGTATTTCCGGGGCTTGCCCGTGGCCAATGGGCGGCGCCAAGCTTGCCGTTCTGGCTCCTACTACGGAGTAGTGGAAGTGGCTGTGGAGCTACTTGTACCCGTGCCTGTTCTCTCCCATTGTGTCGAAATTAGCTCCAGCCAGTTGCCTCAGGTACCAATTGTAGTTCAAGGGGAAGCGCCTCGGGAACGCGTGCGAAGCGAGAGAATGTGTCAGCGTGTCTGTCTTAGCCATCAGGCCTCCGCGCAGCCCTTCTGCAGCGTGTTTGTTGACATTGACCAGCGAATAATGACCGCGGACACACGCTAGACTCGCGGCCTATCGATGGGGAAAAACATGCGGTACCGTGTTTTGGTGCCTCGCAATTGCTCCATTCAGCAGGCACTCCAAACCCATACCAAGGTGAAGGGTTATGTGTCGTGGAGGGAAGAAAAAAAGACCAAGCACCCGGCCTTGATCAGCTCCACACATCTTGGCTACGCCACTGCAAACAAGGCCTGAGAGTGAGAGAACCTTGACTTCATGACGCTTGGCAGCACTGCACGCTCGATCACCTCAAACCGGGTGAGGTCAACGAAATGGTGTGGTGTGGACCGTGTGGTGTCTGGGTGTGTCTATCGGCACCAAATTGCCTGTCGGCACCCCCTCTCGGCCCAGATGCCGGCCAATGAACAACCGGGATCTGTCTAGTGTGTGTTGCTCGCCATGGGGGATGCCGACGGGCCCCAGCTGGCATGGGACGGCATGGTTGTGCCCGTCGTGCTCCGCAACAAATCTATTAGGCATCCTGGTACCAAGTTTGGCCTGTTTCTGGCCCACTTGGTCCGCTCTCCTCGTCGAGCCTCGGGAACAAGGTGTAAGAAGCAAAGAGCTAGCGGACTGGGCTTGTGTTCCTCCCGTTGCGATCCTCTCCCCCTTCTCAAATCTTTTCTCTGCCGTTGTCGTCGTCTGTTTCGTTGACCTTGGAACATCTGCATTTATTTCCCCCTTCGATTCCCGCCGTTCGTTCGTCAGGTTGAATATCGTCTTTTTTCTTTTCTTTCTATTTCTCTTTTCCGCTTCCTTTGACGATCGCTATACCTCATCGACGCCGTCTTCGACCTATCATCGAGCAGGAAAAAAATTACATCGTGGTCCTGAAAGAGGAGAAGAGGAAAGAAAAACACTTGGTGGGAGAGGATACTTGACGAAACGGTACGTTCAGGCTTCGTGCATGCGGCCTGTTGCCCTTTTGGCCGGATGAGCCCTCTCAATTCAGCACAGTCCTCTGTCCCATGCCCTTCTCGTTGATACGTGCCTGCCCTCTACCTCCCTTCTTTCCCTTTGATCATGGGCACGCTCCTTTTCTCCATCGCTACAACCTTCGCACAACAATTTACCGCTCCTGTGACTGCCAACGTCGCCACTTGCCCCCGGCTTTGGTTTGGGTCGCGACTTGCGCTTTACGAGGGAATCCCAGTCAGAAAACAACCCGATCTCTGGGCCAGAGACGTTGGGTAGCTCGCTTCGACAACATCATTCCCCCAGGTCGAGTTGTTTTTGGACCGCACCCGATTAAATTTATTCTCAGCCGTCAAACAAAGTCAGAATCTTCATCAACGACACTGCTCCTCTCCAAACTCGTTCCGCTACGTCTGCTCCCCTCGCGCTTGTCAGTCGGAGCCTCCTGCTGACACAGTTATCACACCAGACACAAAATGCATTCTGCCAGTTTATTCACGGCTATTTTGGTCGTCGCCGGTGTAACTTCTGGTAAGCATGATCCACGAAAGGGAAATCAGAAGAGAGCTTCGAGTCTGACCAAACGCAACAGCTCAATCTACCTGTTCAAGTGATATTTCGGTGACACAACCTACGCCAGTAATCCCATGCGATGTCGTCAAAGGGGATATCAACGTCGATTCATCGACAGCCGGCTCTTTTGTCTTGAACGGGGTCAAGCAGATCACGGGCAGCTTGAAGATCGACAATGCTACCAACCTCGTCAGCATCAGCTCTTCATCCCTTACCGAAATCGGTGGCACCCTTTTATTGCAGGGCCTCCAGCTTCTGAGCAGCTGCAACATGCAATCCCTGAAGTCTGTCAAGAACCTGGAACTGATAAACCTCGCTCAGCTTAATGGTCTCACACTCGGTACTTCCGGTGTTACCAAAGCAAGTTCTATCAGAATCGAGGACACCTTCATCAGCGCCCTCGATGGCCTGAATATCGCCACGTGCGACAATATGACCATCAGCAATAACAGGCGACTCAATACTTTGGAGCTCAAGTTGCAAAATATCACCAATACCTTGTCCGTTGTGAAGAATGCTCCGAGCATGCAAGTCAAGATGCTTGAACTCCAAAATGCAGGCGAGCTCGATTTTCGATCCATCAAGAGCTTCGACGCCCCCGTCTTGGAAGTTGCCAATCGCGTTAGCTTCCAGGAGAGCCCTGAGCTCCTCTCCGTGTCCGCCAACAACCTGACCTCAATCAAGGACTCACTGACTTTTGACAACAACAAGGCGTTGACTAACATCTCCTTCCTTGCTCTCACCAAAATCAGCGGCGATATGACCATTCGCAACAACACTGCCCTCATGAAGATCATCAACTTCCCCAACCTCGACACCCTGGGCAGTATGCTTCTCGGCGGAAACTTCGATACGTAAGTGTCTTGGAACAATTTCTTCGTTGCAGACTTACTAATTTGAGATACGTCAGCGTCGAAATGCCCAAGTTGAACGATATCAAGGGAACCGTCACCGTCACATCCACTACCGATATTGCGCCATTTTGTGGGTTCTTCGACGGCCTTAAGCAGAGGGGCGCTATTCAGGGCAAGGAGTCCTGCACGTCCAACAACACTAAGGCCAATGAGGGAGGCAAAGGAGGCAGTTCCGGCGGCAAGAATGGCACAAACGGAGACTCCGCCGCCATGAGCATCGGTGTCAACACTGTTTTGCTTGGCTTTGCCGCCGTTGCCGGGCTTGCCCAGTTGATGTAGGCCCTCGGGCTGATGTACGCATTTTGGTGCCATGCGCGTCGTTTTCAGTTATTGACAAAAAAAGAATTCCCTCACTCACTTTTATAGCCGATATTCTGCGGGTCTTAAGTGACCTTCAATTGCATTAGGGCGGGTGGAACATCGCCAGACGGATCTGCGCACCCTCCGTCTCATACACATGCTAGGACCTAATAATGGACTTCATTTGCGCGTGCCCGATCATTCTCATTGTGAATGTTTTATCTTATTGAGTTTGGCAACATGACGTAATCGTGGTGAAGTTCTCTTGCTGCTGTATCGCAATACTACTGATACATTCGCGCAGATGCCGAGCTCCTGCATTCGCATCCTCTGGTAAATGTTTTGCTCAGCAAAATGTAGAAGCTTGTGCTCGGTTTGTCCAACATGAACAGCTTCTCCGCCCTGTCCTCCTCATCGCAGTCAGAAAAAGATTGGCTCAGCGTAAGAAAACGGCTTGATCAGAGTGTCATGTGGAAGTGAGCACGTTCTGTCCGCGTCGCTGGTTCCGCGAAATATCGGGATTCGCTGTCATGCAGCGGAGCGCCGCCTGATCGACGATGGGCATTGTACGACCGCATACTGTGGTACCGCCTTGTGCGAAAATGTCACCATCACACTACTTGATCTGGAACACGTGGAGCATATCCCCACACACTGTCAGCAGGAACTGTCGCTTGAGTAGCTTGCAGGGTCATGTATCATATATGCCCTTGTCGAACTTGTCTGGGTCGTGAAATCGGGGGATGATGGTGTTGCCGTTGAATATACGACCTTCTAGCTCGTTGACTGCCTGTTCGGGTGACAACATCGTCAGCGAGAACAAGAGGATGGTGAGACATATGAAGA
The DNA here is from genome assembly GCA_030783925.1 of Aschersonia sp. MBC 735. Lineage (NCBI taxonomy): Eukaryota > Fungi > Ascomycota > Sordariomycetes > Hypocreales > Clavicipitaceae > Aschersonia > Aschersonia sp. MBC 735. The sequence goes on along the minus strand of JARJRV010000434.1, from coordinate 48,134 downwards.
GTATAATTCTGGAAGAGTCGCAGTCCGAGTGTCGAACTTACTCTTAAAGCAGAAACTTGGTTCGTAAACTTGATGAAGACTTGGCGGGAGGGCTGGTCGATGTGTAAGCGTTCTACGCGTCCGTACTACACGCAAGCCAAGTCAGCCAAAGCAGGTTTTGCCGCTGTAAGATGCATCACACATGTGTGCAAAGCCGGGGGTGGGTGTACAAGGGTGACAGAATCCCTTGTGTTTCTTTTTTCAGCTTTACCTTTTCTCCGCACTCTTCGCCTATTTCCTGGCCAAGGCCGTCTGCTATCTCGGCAGCCAGGTCGGGCATGTTCTCCAACATGTTTTGTAGCACAATCACGTCACTCATGGTGCCGAACTTGCCGGTCTCTTGCTTTCGTTTGCTGCCGATGATCTTGCCTTTGCCTCCCGGTTCTGCCCAGCCGCCGCCGTCGGCATCTGCCTTTTTGCGGCGCTTTTCCATCTGGACGCGGAGGGGGTTGACAATGCCGGTTTCGTCGGCGCCGAGACCGGATCCTTTGGTCCAGCCGTATTTGCCCATCAGGCGTTGGGCAAATCCGGCTTGGCCAGGCCGGCTTGATCTTGGCTGGGGGTCTTCGGTCTCTTGGTCATCGTTGTGAGTGTGGCTTTCGCCGCCGAGAGCTGGTGGTGGAGAATGGTCGTCAAGATCTTTGGAGGGAGACCTGGAAGGTTGTGTGTATCGCACTGGTGCTCGAGAGATGACGCTAGAGTCCGAAACCGGCGGCGGCGGCGGCAGCGCAGGAGGAGGAGGAGTGAATGTGGAGGATGTCGGATCGGAGCTTAGGGCCATACGGCGCGCGTAGGCATCGTCGGCGGTCTCCTCGGGAGGTGGTGCAACAGCTGGAGGCGTTTGCAGAGGCGGCGGCGCAAATTCGTACGAAGGCGGAGGCGCGAATCGATCTGAGGGCCTCGTCAGCTTCATGAAAGTAATCAAGGGAGGACTGCTCATCGTCCTACTAGTGGGCGCGGATCTTGCATCTTCATCTGCATCGTCTGAGGAGAAGTCGCTATCTTCCTGTGGTTTCCGATGTCTGTAAAGCAGAGCCTTCCACTCTCGCACCTCGTCTATCTTCTCATCGCTTTTCAAGTACTCCTCCACATTGGTGGGCCTTGCCGGATCGTAAATTTCGTCCCAATCAGTCTCTGCTGGCATCTGTTGCTGCCTCTTTTTCTTCTTCCGTCCGCCACGTTGACGCTTCTCGCCAACGCCGTAACGCCATTCATCCGCCTCCGTTGCGGCCCAGTCAGCTAGGGAGCTTTTCGATGGGGGAGGAGCTGCCCCGGAAGGGGCAGACTTCGTGGCTGGTACAGGTTCAGGAGTTCCAGATAATTTGGAAGTCGCGATGGCCTTGGGAAACGTTGCCTTGGCCTTTGCTTGCTTGATGGGCGGTCGCCGGATGGGTTGGAATCGAAGAGCTGGATCCTGAGGCTTTCTTGACTCTGTCGAACCGCTTTGGTTGTACATGACCGGAGCGGACGAGATGGCAGCAGGAGCAGGAGGGTCATTCGGATCCAAGAGATTGCCATACAGGGAGAATGCCGCCTTTGGCGGTGGAGGAGGCGGTGGTGCCGCCATGATGCAACGAAGAAGTTGTCACCTTGTCAGCCAGAAGGTGGCTTTTCATGGATCATGAGGCTTGTGCGCAAATCCAGACGCGAACAGATGATTGATTCCTTTACCCGTCATCGGAGCTGGAGCACGCTCAATGCTCCTTTTTCCTTTCCTGCCGAAATTTGACCTCAATCAAGCGACGCCTAGGGATCTGGCGAAAGGCCTGGCATCTGGAGGTGACGTTTGTCCGCAGAGCAGCCAGTTCACACCGTTATCGTCATTGCGTCTGTCCTCAGGAATCTCCAAAGGTATACATGGTAGCACAACAGCTGTCGGAGCGGGAAAATGACGGATCCAATGGGGGCAGCTCAGGCTACAGCTGACACAATTGGCGCGCATGCCCCACCAAGGCCCACTCTCCTCATTACTGGCTCGTCACAAATTTGGCTTCCGAGTGTTTTGCGCCTCTGCTTCAATAGAACAAGCAAACCAAAATCCTTAATTTGCCTCCCCGATTACTTTCCGGCAATCGGTCTATGCCTACGACGCCGTACCGTGTGTCATTGTGTTCTCGCACGCTCTTTTAACAGTTTGGGGATTCGCCCCGTTCGACTCAGAATGTCAGACCTCGCAAGCCGCATCACGAAGCCAACGGACTGGGCAGACGACGTCGACTCCCCTACTACCGCCGAGGCCCAAGCAGATGGCGCATCCGTTGCCATTGGTGGCTCCGAGCTTGCTGAGGCCGATGGCGAGGTTGAGGTCACCATTAGCGGAGGAGACAATGATGCTCCCATATACTCAGCAGCTACATGGGAAGACCTGGGCTTGTACGTTCGAACCATGCAACTTCAAAAGACGTCCTGCTGAGCCTCGTGGCCTCTTACTAGATCCGAACAAATTCTCAAGGGTCTCCTTGCCGAAAAGTTCCTGAAGCCCTCCAAAATCCAGGGCAGATCGTTGCCTCTCATGCTCAACAATCCCCCCAAGAATATGGTGGCCCAATCACAGTCTGGCACTGGAAAGACGGTTGCGTTCCTGACCGCCAGTTTGTCTCGAGTTGACTTCAGCAAACCCGAACAGCCGCAATCTCTTGTCCTGGCACCGACACAAGAACTTGCGGACCAAATTTACAGAAATATTCAAAGCATCGGTCGATTCATCGAGAACCTCAAGGTTGCTCTGGCGATCCCTCAGAAAATTCTACGTGGCCAGCCCGTGCGAGCCAGTGTTGTCGTCGGAACTCCGGGCACCGTCTTGGACCTTGCTCGTCGCAAGCAGCTGGACGGTTCTGAACTCAAAGTGCTAGTCTTGGACGAAGCTGACAATATGCTTGATCAAACTGGTCTGGGGGATCAATGTCTGCGAGTCAAGCGGCAGTGTGTTGAATCCAACAATTATTCGTGACTGAAGCTGTGACTGACTGAAGACAATAGACTGCTGCCACCTCAAAGCTTCGACAGCGTGCAGGTGTTGCTCTTTTCTGCGACTTTCCCCGACCGTGTCAAAGAGTACATACCCAAATTTGCGCCAAACGCTCACCAGTTGATCCTGAAAACCAAAGAACTTACTGTAAAGGGCATCTCGCAAATGTTCATAGACTGTCCAGCGGAGGACGCTCGATACGACATACTTTGCAAGCTATATGGCCTGATGACCATCGGCCAATCAGTCATATTTGTCAGAGTAAGAGACGAATCAGGCAACGGAACTGACAGCCCATGCGAATGCTAACACCCGTGCTAGACGCGCAAGAGTGCTAATGAGATTCAACGCCGCATGACAGAAGATAACCATAAAGTTACTGTGTTACACTCTGAATTTGACAGCACGGAACGGCAAGGGCTCCTTGCCAAGTTTCGCAATGGAGAGAGCAAGGTACTCATTACCACCAATTTACTGTCCAGGGGCATCGACGTGTCCAGTGTGTCCATGGTCATCAACTACGATATCCCAATGAAACCTGGACCGAAGGGCGACGTGCCCGACGCCGAGACGTACCTACATCGAATTGGACGAACCGGCCGCTTTGGGCGCATCGGTGTGAGTATCAGCTTTGTGTACGATCAAAAAAGCTTCGACGCTCTGAGTGAAATTGCGTCTCATTTCGGGATCGACCTGGTGAACCTGCCAACAAACGATTGGGATGAAGCGGAGGAGAAGGTCAAGGGTGTCATAAAGAAGAATACAGCACAAGCAAACTATGTACCAAAAGTGGAAGGTGACCAAGTACAAGCTGCTTCGTAGGGAGTGCCAGCTCGTCGACCGTCATATCTCACGACGTGGTAAAGTTGTTTGCAAAGCTAACTAGACTTTTGCCGTACCATCTAGGTAGCGTAGCTTTAGATTAGCTATAGGAACAACGTAGCTGTTATCAACCTCCTGATCTCTGTGTGATTCTTTCTCCGGTAGGCTGGCTCTTATAGCTGCAAGATCAAGGACGGCAGTATCTCAAAGCATGCACAATGACACGTTGTCTCATATATAAATTGTAATCAGGTGGGGTCCTTGTTACACTTTTCTATTTTTAATCTCCTAGAGCTATTGTTATTATGCTAGCTAATAATGGTTGATCGTTTCTTGTTCTTCCTAAAACAAATTCGATGTTGCCTTTCAAGGCTGTCCTTGATTAGTTACAATGTTTTAAGAATCCTGCAATTCAATGGACGGCAAGCGCCAAGTATGTGAAAGTACAGCGGGCAGCTATTAAAGCATAGCCAGGAAGAGGCTTTAATGCGAGGCCAGTCGAGGCGCCGGCCGGGATGACGGTAGTTTAAATGCATATGTTCACTCCCACAATGATTTGCGGAACCCTAACCCTAACCCTAAGACACAACGCTCCTCCTCCGGGTAAACGTCTTCTGGACATGGACAGCGTTTCTCTCCACAAATAGTTTGCGTACTGTGACAGCGCTCTTATATTCACGCTTGAGTGCTCTAAAAACGTTAAATAGCTCCTTGGTCATAAAATAAGTCTCTGGATATTCTAAGGGACGTAGATAACACATAAGGCGTATCTAGAACTTAGCGCGTATGGCGCTTCATGAAAGAGTCATGTCCTTCGTGGACGTTCATGTCAAAAAGATTGCTAAAGAAAAACAACACCAGTGGACCTCAACCGGAATAATTATCCCAAAATCTCTTCCGAGCACCCTGTATCATTGGACCATTATCGAAGCGATTCTGATAAAAGTTGAATATCGCAAACTCGTCTTTGCTCATAACATAAGTGTCAGGATTTTCCCGCAAACGCGCCATAATTATATCCAAGGCAGTTTCAAGGATGCCGCGAATGACGGGATCAGATGCGCCGGTAGGCGACTCACGGGCAATATCAAGGGCTTGGGGAATAGCAGGATCCTGCATATGGACAGGAACCGGCTGGAGGGGCGGGGAACTAAAAAAGGGGAGAGAGGAAGACGACGCAGTAGAGATGGTTGAAGCATTGCAAGAAAAGACGGTAGATGCCGTCGTCAATGCTGGTGAGGGCGTCCGAGTTTGATGCTGCACTGGATCGGGACTGGGAGACGATGAGGTTCCACTTGTGTCCTGACGGTGCGGCATGGTGCTGTAGGAGATGATTGGGCGAGTGGGAAAAGTATGATATGGGATGTGTGATGAATGGGAAGTTGTCGAAGATGTTCGTGTCACAACAGACATAATTGAACTTGTCTGAACGGAGCGTTTCGGAATACGAGGAGCGTCGCCCTTTTATGTCCAAATATTTGTTTGCCGTTCACTGCTAATGCCGGCGGAAACCGATGGAAGAACTTTTTGTACGGGGGGAAAAGATGCAATCTGGGCTTTCAAAACATGTAAATCCCGAGACGCGCTAATGCCTCCTTTAGGGGGTGGTAGTAGAGAAACTGAGGGATGTCTCTAGTGTGGGTGGTGGGTGGGGTGCCAATTGAGCCACGGCCAACGATGTGGGTGTCCAGGAGGATTGCCCTGGAAGATTGATCAGGGAGGAATTTGTGTCCAGGATCTTATCGTTGATCAGAGTTTATCCTGGGGTTCCTGGTGACCAATCGGAAGGCAACAGAAGATGTTTGACTGTGCCGGCGGTGGTTATTTCCTGGAAAACAATAGGTGACGCTTGAAATAGGCACGATGGATATGTTTGTTTGTCTGGTGACGGATGGAGTTGTGAGAGGAGATGAGATGAGAGAGTGGAAGGGAATGGCCAGGTTGCGGGAGAGATGAAGCTCTATATGTACTCTTCCTCCTCGCTTACGATGACACCGGATGAGCAAGTGCCCGAACGACGATGCTTACCTCCCGTTTGTGCCGATCATTTTCGCATCAGGAAAGGAGAGTCTCTGTTCTTGGAAGTGTGTTCGTTGGCCGTCGCAAACACAAGCAGCCATGCCATGGCGGTTCCCCGGCCCCACGGCACGACGGCGGGGGCAGGGGCGCTGCTACGACTGCAGGGCACGTCCCCTGTATGACCACGGTCCCCACGGTGCCAGCCACGGCAGCAGCCCTCACCCATCCGACCATTGTCGCGACTTCCGGGGGGCTGCATTACCGGCCGCTCGCTGTGCTCTTCTCCCGCGGCCCAGCCTCAGTTTTCCGGGAACCGCCACAGTCGAGACGTGAGATGGGATTCCTTTCCTTCCCAGCCCGCTCTGCCACTCCCTTTGGCCTCCTTGACTGCAGTCATGGGCATCGGCGGCGGCATGCAACTGCACGCCCGACCTGCATCCTGGACAGAAAGTGAAGTATACTTTCTTTGCTGCACTCGCCGGCGCCTCGCACCACATGAACAGGCGCGACCGCCGGGCGGGCGTGCGTGCGCTCAAGATGCCACAAGGCGAGGTGGTAACGTTTCAACTCAATAATGTTTAAAAATCACCTTCTTCCCGGCGCATCCATCACCAAGACGAGGGCGGAAAACAGCGACCGTGCAGAGCAGGGCAGAAAGCTTATTGACGATACTTTCAGATGACGGTGGATACAGGCACTCAGATAAAGTTAAGTAACATGGAACGCGCTTCATCCGGATGAACTGTGGGCAAATCTAATCCGCGGTGCGAAGCATACTTTCTGTTGGTAACTAGTCACACTGACTCAAACTTTCGGGGAACAAGACAAGACGGCAGGCGTATCCCAGAGAGTTTTTCGGAGACGAGGCCTGGTGCTGCTGGTACGGCCGCTCAGCGCCGGTGATGCATCTCTTTTGAGTCGTCGGTCCCGTTGGTCCAGCCATGATAAGATTTGAGCGACTCCATGTCTTTAGCTTTACAACAAAAAAACCAACACCGCAATAGGCCGAGAGGCCAGGCGGAGCGAGTCACCTAGTCACCATGGCGACGAGACATGCGTGGGCGCGTACTCTCCCAATCATTGTTCACGAAATCATGTCCTTCTTCAGCCCCGCCGGCCTCAACAGCTGCTTTAAAGTCGCACGACGGCGGAGTTCCTAGGCTGGGTGCGTTTCCCTTGTGTCACGCAACGTATCGTGCAGGAAAGACTCGCAGAATTGGGTGCCATGGCGTGCGAAACCATGCAGCAGCAACATGTCATGTATGCACTTGTGAGGTTGTCGACTGGCACTAGCGTAGAGCAGCCCGTCTGTGCGCGGCTGATGATCAGCATCAAGACCAACCCAACGGGCCAGCTATCGGCAGCAGCATTCAAAATGAACCCTTGCGAGCTCGATTTTCACAAATGGCCGGGGGGGAAGAAAAGCCACCAAACTAGACTCGTCATCAGCTGATGATTAGCAAGCGCGAGCCTACCTATTTTTCTTGATGATCTCGAGAGCAAGGCAAGCCATGACGACGCAAACGCAAGAGGAAAGCGTCCAAAGTCCGCAGAAAGGCCCACTGACCAATGTCATATGACTGAGGGAAGGTAGGTTGGGTCACTCCGTAGTGGCAGGCAATAGCCAAGTACCGCCCAAACATCAGACGAGAAAGCCTGGGCAATAGAGCCTCGTCGTGGCTTGCCCCCCATCAGCAAAGCCGAATGGCCGTGGCAGCCGGTGCAACGACGCCAATGCGACAGGAGACCTATGTAGTACCGTCAATACTTCCGCCGCGCTGCCACTTGCAGCAGCAGACCACTAATCAAGGTTTTTCGTTTCTTTTCTTGGCGCGGGCCATCAAACGTCGGTCGAAACGCCGAGCAGGGCCCCACTCACCTGCAAAGTTTAAAATGTGGGTTCTCATTGTCCTCGTTCTGCTCTGTATAGTAGGTAACCCATCACGGGCACGTTCCCGAGTAGTAATCATCAAAGCCCGGAATAAACCCCTTCGTTGCGCAATGACTTTCCCTTCCCTTACGAGGGCAGGGTGACCGTACCGCCTAACAAGCAATGCATCATCAGGGTCACGAGGAGCAAAGAAATAGAGTTTCTTGCAGTCTTAGCACCGTGATACCTTACTTCGGTGCGCGTTCTCGAGTGAGTCATGCTCATGCTATTTGAAGCTTTGTCTAGCGTCATGCACTACAGTTCCGAAAACCTTTTTACTCTCCTTGAATCTTCTGGATCGTTCAGAACCGGCTGCCCCGTATAAGAGACTTTGCACTACTGCACGAAATTCACGTAAGCCACCGGCCAACTTGACCCCTTTTAGCACAGAAGTATAACGGTTTATTGGCATCTCGCGCTCGTGTTGTTGGTCTCATCTATGTCAGACTCGCCAACCAGACCGTAGCGCGACGTGACTGCACGGCGCAGGCGCTTGAGCTGTGTGTGTGTGTGTGATTGATTTCCTGCGCAACCTCACATGCTTTCGGAAGCTGGGCGAGCCCATCAATATACTTTCCCGAGACAGACCCGATACAATTCTAGCGCGACCGGAACGGGGACTTGATTGCGAGGGCTCGACTTCCACAATGGCTTGCCTAGACGAGAGTTGGCTTGGGGCCCGTCAAACTCCAACTCGTGGTTCGGCACTCTGGCGAGCACTGCTCCAAGCCCAGTTGGTCCATGACGTCCTGTACTACTCGTAATGGCTGGCAGCTGCAGACCGACCAAAGGATCAATGGTTTGTGACCTTTGTTCGTCCGCGATACTGCTCCTTGGCCCCTTTCCCTCATCGTGGCTTACCGCGGATGGCCGAGACAACAGGCGCCGGCCGCTGCATCGTCATGTTCATCGTCGATCCAGAGACTCTGTGTGGCAGGCGCACTAGCAAATGGTGGTGCCTCAACAGTCATGATGAACTGCTGCCTAAATGGCTGTCTACCGAGATGGCCACCCAGCGCGAGAGTCCGGAGGTCCGGTCCAGGATGCTCTTGCATAAAGTACGCACATCGTAAAGCTTAAGCTCAACAATTTTTCCCTCATGTCAATTCGTCGTTATTGACTCCTGCCTCCGAGATCGGCATTTGCGAGGCCAACCTCACAGGCCACCCATTCATGAGCGATCGCACAGCATCCAAGCTTTCTCGTAGTTCTCTTCGTGATTGAGAATCAGTCTAAGCTTCGGCTGGATGCACAATCAGGAGAGCCCGCAATCATGCACTGGGAAATAGGTGTATGCGGCGTCAGGTGTCTTCAGTGAGGTCCTCACGGCATTTTGATTCAAGCCTGTGCTTACCGTGCTCATTTTCGATAACGAGCTCTCACTTCCGCTCCAAAGGCCCAGACCGGGCCTGAGATAGCAGGGGATTCGCGTCGAAACAGTGTGCTACTCTATCACTCTAATATATTGGTACAGAGGCCCAGCTAGCGAGCGAGATCGATGAAGTTTGTGAAAACATTCAGAAGAAATAAAAGATGATGATGATGATGATGATGGAAATGCGCTGCCTATCATCAAGCAACTCTAAAGTAGCGTTTTACAAAGAGGGAGAGAGGGGATGCTTGGGAGCGGTTGTGGAGGCCTACACCGGCTTCCAATAGTTCGCCATGCTATGCGCAATCACCTGCAAACGCCTAACGAGACGTTCGTTTGCCAATATTCCAGCCCCACGACCTCAACATCTTGACTACCTTTGGAGTGACCGCAGCTGTCAATGGCACTCTCAGAAAGATGAAGCTTTTATGGATCGCATAGGCAAGAGCCAATTGAGTTCCGAGACCTGCCATCCGTGATTAGACGTGTTGCTGGTAATCAACGAGCTTGCAAAGAAAAGGTCGAGACCTACTGGCTTCCTCGGCATGCTGCTCTTGAGCTTCCTTGACGCCCCAACTTGCCATCTCAACCTTGTCGCTGATGCGATCGCTGCCCAATTTTTCGACCTCGGCATCCTTGACGGAATGCCACCAATCGTGCCATTTTTGTCGAAGGGCGTCCGGGATCAACTGTTTGACGCCAGATACAACGTAATGCTCGAGCTTGCCTGAACCAAGTGGTTTCCTTTCCATCAGCGGGCCGGCTCTCATGTCCAATGGCCGGTTACGTACGAGGGATGGTGCAGCACATACCAATCGTTTCAGCTCCCACGATCCTGACGAGGAGGAAGCAAAACGGAAAGTCTAACACACTCAAAGCGAGATAGACGCCGACGGCAGACCAACCGTATTCCTTCGAAAGCCTCCTGAGTTTTTGGCGGATAGTAAGCTTTTGTTGCGGCCCGTTGTGAGTTGCATCCCGTCTCCAAGACGAGAAATGAAACCCTCTGTGATGTATTCGTGCCGCCCTGGAACCGGCCCGACTCGAACCTTGTTGGCCGCGGAGCTTATTGAGTTGGGCGACAACCTCGCATTGCTGGTCTTTTCCGTTCTTCAACATTCTGGCAGCAGTATTCATGGCAGACATGCGTCTGAACAGGCCGTTCCACGCCGGAGAAGACATGGTCCGGGTCACGCGGCCGTGTCGGGGCAGGCTCCGTAGCCCAGGTGCGATCCAGGACATGTTGAAAAAAAGATTGAAAAAAAGCCGATCGTGCAATGCCGAGTGCTCAACCGTCGCTTCTGCTCCTACTGGAGTCGCGGAAGCGTGTGCGAATGAATTTGTGACAGTCGCGATGCTTCTCGCCACCGGATGGTCGGAACGGTCGATCGTGAAACAAGAGACTGGTCGTTAATGCATAGTGAACTTGCAAGCTGTGGTTTGGTTAGCTTAGCCGCTCCTTGATTCAAGGGCGACGTAACTTGCGATGTTGACCCGGGGTTCAGGCTGTCGAAGCTTGCGGCCACGCATTGTCGGTTTTTTTTTTCCTTTCCCTGCTTGCCAATTTCTTGGCAGTCTTGACGACATGGGGGCGCCCCGTAGTTTGCGGAAGGGACGGTAGCAGGCACGAGCTGTCATTGGGCTTGAAGCGAAGCGACAAAATGAAGTCTAGCCAATCAGATACTGGGGACCCATCCTTGCCTGTCGGACCTCAGGGTTGCTACGCCGTCGGCGGTGGTCGCGACACATCACGACGGAAGGCGATCAGGGTTGACCGGCATCATATCTTGCTATACGTAGATTGCTCGAGATAACTGTTCTTGGCCATTCATACTTTGCAAAGCTCTGAACCAAGCGAATAGGAAACAGCACTGCCGACGTCAATTCTGGCTGGCAGGTTTTCCGAGATCAATAAGCAGTCTTGTCCGTTGCAGTCTTCGATAGCATCCATGTGTCTACTGAAGCCGACATCGGTTGAAAGACATTTGTTTTGCTTCACGCATTACGTTTGCGAGGTGCGCATCAGTCTTTCAAGTCCTGCAACGTAGCTTGACTGTTGCGAACCAATGAGCCTCCGCAATATGCAACGAACTGACAAGGGCTACGCAAGCACTGGCCTGAGTTCTCACGGAATATGGGCCGTGTACGAGGAGGATGAATCGTTGAACATGGAACGGCAATGACGCCTTGAATCATTGCCAACAATTCTCGCCGTAGATGCTGAGCCAGGCATCCGACAATGACACCGACGCAGCCGCCTGCCGCCTGCCGGGAGAATATCGCCAGCTGCAGGTCGCAAAATTCCCCGATATCGCTGTGCGCCACGTGGCCGCCTGGGAAGAAAAAATCAGAGATAACCGTAAACATCGTACGATGACTCGTTGCGCACTTCATGTGCTGATATCCCTGATGGCTTATAAATTTATCGCATTTGTTTTCGAGAACACGCCTCTTCCTCGACCTTTCACGACGCTGACAGCTCAGCAATTGCCCGTCCGCATGCCTCGTTTTGTTGACATGACCACTGCTCCTTCCCGCTGGCTCTTCTTCAGTCACACGCGTGATGCAAGCGGAACTTAACACGACCAAATCGGGGCGTTGTGAGCAGTCTCTCTCAGGTCCCGGAGCCTGTTTCAACAGCGAACGTGGTGCCCGGTCTAGGATCTGACGCATCTTTCGGTGTTCTGAGTAGCGCGCAGTTTGCGTTGCTTGTCCGTTCATTTGGTTTGAATTTCTACCCAAGGGTGTTCATGACTTACTTGTTGCCGCTCCTTTTTGTTTTCAGCGTGCGTCTGGCCGTCGTCTGAGCCGAGGCTCGGGGGAAGGGCACTTGCGGACTTCCATCGATATGTCCTCCGAGCAGGTCGCTTGTCGAAGGAAACGAACTCTGCTTCGAAGCATCGGTTCTCGTCGCCGACATAAGAACTTGTCACCGCCGACTTCTCCTACAACCGAAGGTATGCGGACCGTGGCTATGTGTGACCCTAATTTACTGACTCAAAGAGCGACAGTAACTGTGTTGCCGGCTCAACCACTTCGCATCTTGGGTGTAGCAAACAAGTCACCGAAGCCACAGCGGCAGTCTCAATATGTCGACAAGAGATGTGCGCTTGTCATGGACAAGGAGGAAGAGTTTGCAAGCGGCTCTGCTCAGCAGACATCACCACGGCTTCTCGACGTTGAAAGGTCTCCCTATGGTCCTGACCCGGGCGCTGAAACCCCCCCGCGCACCTTGATGTCACTATTCGCAACGTATCCTGGAGCTCTGGTCCCTTTGGAACGGTTAGAAAGGACATCTGCTGCGAGGCATCTTTCCAGGAGAACTTCGCTCAATGTGCCTCGCGTCAGCGACGAATTGGACACAAGTCGACGAGATACAACAAGCTCCGTGCAGCTTGAAGAAACAGCAGACCCTGTACAAGAAATCGACATTTCGACGCCGAATGTAGACCATGGTATCGTCTCTACAAGCAAGCAAGCCGTTGAAGCTCATTCGCGCCCCTCGATCGATACATGTAAATTCCATGCTGCCGGGAAGGGTTCGTCACCCGCGACCTCGCCATCTGGCTACAACCTCGAATTCAGTGTGGAGGAAATCAACACCAAGCTCGCCGAGATGTTGGCAGCTACCGTCGCTCTCAAGCCCACGACTCCACTGTCTGTGAGATCAAGCTCACGGATATTTCCTCGCGTAACGCAATCCAGGATGATGACGAAGATGTCGGGCGCGCTGGGGCGCATGTACAACAAGTCGAACAGCCCAGATGATTCAGTCCCTGACAAGAAACACAAGCCGCAGATAGATCACACCCGCAGAATGACAAGTTCGACGACGAATCAAGCGAATGAAGCTACCTTGGTGATGAGTTCTACCACGATGCGACTCAACGAAGGTGGCAATCTCAACAGAGATAAAGTCCAAAAGATCGTCGGCACTCTGGTACCGAGAAAGCCTGTCAATCCTGGCAGGGATATTTCCTTGAGGACCCCAAATGACGACCTTGTATGTAACAATACCACAGCTGATCTGCATGAGCCGGGAGCAAGGGCCCCTTCGGACAACGCCCGGCCTCTGACGTACTCCGCTTATCCTTTCGACTTGGAGGAGGACTTTGACTGCAACCTTGATCAGGGATTGCTGAGAGTGCCACCGGCTGGGTCGTCGACGCCTCGGATTCGCAATGCACCAGAGTTGAGCTCGACTCTTGACAAGTACGCCGCGGACGACTCCAGTACCATGACTCGATGTCAAGTCAATCTCGCCCGGGTGGTGAAGATGGACAAGCAGAAGCCAAAAACCCCTGTCCGTCGCCTGGATCTTCGATCGGCAGTGAAGCGAGAACAGGGCACAAATCAGGGATCAAGAATGCCCGACATGATTCGTCATGTTCGGACGGACGATGAAGGCACTTCCAAGAAGCACCCGTCCCCAAGCAAAAAGGCTCTGGAAGAGCTCGAAAGAGCTTTGCAGGCGTACAAGCTGTCGAGGGAGCCATGCTCAGTTGACGACACGGATGAGCTTGCTCTGAGCAGTGGCACACTTTCTTCGGCACTTGCTGTCAAGGATCGAAACAAAAAGATGGCGGACCAAGCTGTTGAGGCTGCTGCCGATGCAGCATGTTCAAAGAAGGAATGTTTGCGAAGAATGCCGTCCCGAATCCCGAGACCACTCAGCAAGGCGGTGGCCGGACGGCGATCCCAACTGCGATTGGCGTCGGGTTGCAAGCCGGACGATACATTTACTGACGAAATGGACGAACTTTGTAATGATAGAGACATTCTTACATGATTTGCCAGGTGGCAGGGTGGATACGATAATTGTTTATTGGCTTCAACCGATGACAACACAGAGCGGGGACTTATCAGGGTGGGAACATGATGTGTGCGGCGCTGCATGACTGTTGCGAGTCGATCAGTTACAAAACCTTGGCTTGAGCATACATAATTACATGATAATGAGACAATTTGGAAAGAAATTACATGTTTGTGCTTTGCTCAATCGTGAAATCGCAACACAATGACACGCGCAGCTACCAAACGCACGCAGACTAAACGACCAGCCAAGTGCAGACAGCAAAACATGATGCAAAACTAAAACGACCAATCATGGGCATCCAATCATCTCATCGTAACCTGCCAGCAACCTCGCTCGGTAGTAACGAAGCTAGTAAACCTGTGTTCTGTGAGACCCTCGGCCATCAGTGCCATGCATGCGTCGCGTGCCCGCAGCCTACAAGAATTAGACATGACCGCTCCGATGCAACACGACAAGACGGGGGCAGGCAAATCCCCCCCACGTACCTTGAGACCAGGTCGTCGAGTCAAGCTCCCTCGGAGCTTCATCAGGGCACCGCTCACTTTATCCCCGATGGACGGCTTCCGGTGCTGGTGATGCACGGGCTGCGAGCGACTAAACAGGCCACGACGGCGTGTGGTAGTAGTGGTGGTGGTGGTGGTATGGCGAGAGTTGCGGAAGGGCATTTTGGATGTGTGTTCTTGTGAAGGTTCTGTGCAGAGGAGTGAGTACTTCAAGAGAAGAAGAGCTTTGAAGAGCAGATATTGGGATTTGGTGATGCCATGGCCGGTATTTATGGTGGTGGCCGTGTTGTCGTTTCAGGGTCCAGAAACAGGGTCGTTGGTGAAGTGGGGCGTGGCTACGTCATCTTGCGCTGGAGCTTGGCGATGGGATTGTTCAGCCTTGATTCTGGGAGAGCTGTTGTTCTGGGGGGTGGTGAAGGTGTGGCTCGTATTTTGGGCATGTCGTTGCCATTCCTTCCTTGGTTGATTGCAGGTCATTGTTGGATGGATCACTGGAACGTCATGGGTGGCGGGCATGTGCGTATGTATGTTGTGGCACCACGTTATATTCGTCATTTGTTTGGCATCTTTTCCTGGTTTCTTTGCCGGCGTGTATCCTGTTTCTGGTGCCCTTTGAACAGCCCGGACAAGGTTGTTGTCGTGTGCATGGCAAGGGGCTGTCATTGGCAGCTGGTGTATCAGCCGCAGCAGGCTCTTGCTGCGGTGTGTGTTGGTGAATATTGCTGAGTGCATCGATCTCTTTGCCGCCTCACACCACGAAGGGAATCACTATCGGTCTGCTCGAGAGAACGCATCGGCCACCACACCTCTTGATGGTGATGCAATTGAGTGCGAGTGTCGGGTTCTGTCTGTCTGCGTCGCGCACGCAAGTGAGGCATGATCGATGCTCAACCTGTTCTCGCAGCGCGTTTTGGCAGGACTCAACTCTGGCCTCCCGCGACGAGCTCTCGTTGGCTTCAGGACTCCGGGCGAAGTGTGTTCTTCTCTCTTGTACAAGCAGTTTCTGCGTGCTTGCTGCTAGACGCACTGCTAGACATCCATCCCTCTGCCATCCGCAACGGTAGCGTGTGTTGTTGAGGTAAAATCTCATCACAAGGCAGATCCAAGTAGCCGTTTATGAAGTTATGATGACCGAGAAACCGCTTCGTCCGAGCATGCACAGTATGCACGAGACTTGCGGACCAGTGCTTCCAGGGAGTCAGCCTACGGCAGCCTGCATGTTGAAGGGTGAGACTCGTAGCTTGAGCCCGCTTCTTTGCATTTCCATGACGGAGCGTATCTGGCCCCCGTTTCGGTACGTGCATCATCAGCCGGCCACCAGATAAGCCAGCGGGAGAGCAAAGGGGGCTGGACGTCGGGGTCGAATTGAGATTGAAAAAGATAGCTGTCCGATCAAACATACCAGTCAGCCTGCGGATGGAAGTACTGTTCCTCGACTTGTCGTCAGAGGACAACGCCATGATCAAGATGAGGGTTGCTCATGACGATTGAGATCTGATCTGACATGATGAAACCTCGCAAGCGTACGAAGACTGCCTCGCAGATTTTCCTTCGCATTCGATTGCGTTTAGATCGTCACTGGACCCCGCCACTCTGCACGGCTTGGCCCCGAACGTGCACAAGAAGCACATCCGGGGACGTTGACGGCGGCGCTGCATCACGCGACGATGCCGCCACTGTCCTCGAGAAGCCTTGAGACTCGCTTATCGAACGAATGAGGGCGAAACATGCCATTTTGGGCGGTATCTGATCAGCAATGCGGCATTTTACCTGATCAGCTCGTTCGCTTGTC
This sequence comes from Aschersonia sp. MBC 735, assembly GCA_030783925.1. Taxonomy (NCBI): domain Eukaryota; kingdom Fungi; phylum Ascomycota; class Sordariomycetes; order Hypocreales; family Clavicipitaceae; genus Aschersonia; species Aschersonia sp. MBC 735. The sequence goes on along the minus strand of JARJRV010000434.1, from coordinate 31,873 downwards.
GATATCGACGACTCGCTGACGTGGAAGAGCCTCTTTCAGTTGGCGAATTGGAGGAAAGGAAGGAGGGTCACCTCACCCAGGATGTACCATCGCCAATCACGGGAAGCTATCGACGTCATGCAGACGTGCGTACACATGTACGTTTATGCATGGCATTGCAGAACACGCTGGCCCGGGAAGGTTGTCGCAACAGTCTGTACTTTGTCGGGTCGTCGGTGTCCTCTCTTTCCCCAACCAGCATGCATGGCATGGATGCGGTCATCTTATCTACGCGGCCCCCGGTCTAGACTGGGCGATGCACACATGTATCTATGTCGCTCCGTCGACCTGTGGCAAAACAGAAGTTCTCCGCGTCGCTGGTGTCGCAGAGAGGGCAGTCGACAGCGAGTTTGATACTCCGTCGCGCGACCACCGTATCTGAATAGCTTTATATATTCTCTGCGCTCAATCTTGGCAAAATCCTCATGCATAACCGTAACATTTCAGTCTTCTTCTTTTCGTTTAAAGCTTTGAGATAGGTCCCATCAGCGTCTTGTTGCCAGCTCTATCTCGCGCAAAGATAGGCTTGTCGATCGACGCGCGACTCATCAAAAAACCCATCAGAATATTGACCGTTCTTTGATCTCGGCAACGATGGACATGTCAAGTCAATTGCACGATGCCATCAATCATCGACGACTCAACGCCCGGCAGATCCAGCTCGCTTCCATAGCCGGCAGCATTGGCGCGTGAGTTTTTTCGCCCATGTGGAATTCCGAGCGTCGGACGTCTCACATCGTCGCAAACTTCAGAGCCCTCTTTGTGGCCATTGGCGCTGGCGTCAAGAGCGGCCCCGTGGCATTGCTCCTTGGCTTCGGTCTTTGGGCTTTTGTCATCTTTTGCGTTGCGCAATGCCGTACGTCCTCTCCCTCCACTGACGCCCATGAGGAGCAAGCACGACGAGTACTAAGCGCTCTGCGGGCATCATATGCGATAGAAATCGAGATTGTTACGCTTCTTCCGCTGGATGGTGCTTTCATCCGCTTGGCTGGCCGCATGGTCGATCCGGCGCTGGCCGTGCTCGTTGGCTGGAACCATTTTGTACACTTCAACACATGCTTGCGTTCTCTCTCTTCCTTTCATCGCTTTGGAACGACTTCCTCACCAAGTTCCTTCTCCAGTTCTCGCAAACATCATACGTCATCTTCGAATGTACCGTCATCAACACTTTGATCGAGTATTGGGGCTACAAACAATCGCCAGCCATCCTCATAACAGTCTCCATCGTCCTGTATACAGCCCTCAACGTGTATCGAGCCGACTTGTTTGGCGAAGCAGAATGTGAGTGACTCATATCATCTGCCGTTAAACGCCAGACAACAATTGACGACTCGCAAACCAGTCTGGCTAGCATTCGGCAAAATACTGTTGGCACTTGGTCTCATCATATTCACATTTGTCGTCATGCTGGGCGCGAATCCCTTGCACGAGTATGTCACGGTGCTCGAGATGAACCGATGCATTCGACGACCTCTTCCTGACTGTATCGTGTACAGCCGATTCGGCTTCCGATATTGGAAAGATCCAGGCCCATGGGCTGGCGATGATGCGTCAGGTCGTCTCATAGCATTTGTGAACGCCGTGAATGTGGCAGGTTTCTGCATGGGCGGTCCCGAATTCATTTCCAGTAAGCTGTTATACCTGCCTTCACAGTGATGACCATTGATTGTAAAACCCTGACGTCTCTTCAAGTGATTGCAGGGGAGGCCAAGGATCCTCGAAGAACCATCTCTCGCGGTTTCAGCACAATCGTGAACCGTCTCCTTGTCTTCTTCATCGGCGGCGCTCTGTGTATCGGCGTAAGTGTACTTTGTTCTTTGTTCTTGCTTCTTTCACTCACCAAGAGAAAACTTTTGTCGATTGGCTTGACTTATTGGCAGGACAGATACTCGTTCCGTACGATGAACCTGCGTATGTACGAATCAATTTGCAATCAAAGTACGCTGAACTGACCCGAACATCAATAAGCCTTACCAACGGAACAGACACGTATGCCGGCGGTTCTCCGTAGTGCGTCGCTCTGCTCTGCTGGGATTGACAAAATGACAACTCACCTCTTCACAGTGTAATCGCAATGACGCGGCTCAAGATTCCAGTGCTTCCTTCCATCGTGACCGGCGCCCTTCTCACCTCCATCATTTCCGCTGGCAACGCCTACATGTTCAACGCATCAAGAAGTCTGCATGCGCTGGCCCTTGACGGACAAGCACCTGCGTGTTTCCGTCGTCTTAATAAACAGCAAGTAGATGCTTGTCATTTTTGAAGTATGAAGCGATACTAAGGCATTTCTTCTAGAGGGGTCCCTTACGTGGCTGTGCTTGCTGTCACAGCGCTCACGTGCCTGTCGTATCTGGCTCTCGGTTCAAGTACAGCTGTCTTTCTTAACTGGATTCTCGAGTAAGATATCAAGGTTGTCCCATCTCGTCAACTTGCAGCTGCCACTGTACTGACTTGGCTGTGGCGTTCTCGCAGCTTCAGCACAGCGGCCTCCATGCTGTAAGTTCAGGCCGCGCTTTGGGCGAGGCGAGGGTATCATAGCGTCGCGACGAGAGGATGCATCTGACAATATCCCACACTGAAATAGGAACTGGACTGTCATGTCATTCACCTGGATACGTTTCAACGCCGCAATGACGTCGCAGAACATTGACAGGAACACCTTCCTGCCCCATGTCTCGCGCATGCAACCCTTTGCCGGCTACTTTGCGTTTTGCTGCGCATTCATATTTCTTTGGTAGACAAGGCAGATTTTCCCGCTTCCGATCGTATGTGGTCGACTGACCACAGTCAAAAGGGTGCAAGGATATGCCGTCTTTCTCAACGGCAAATGGAGTGTGGCCCAATTTATTTTCAATTACGGAATTGTAAGTCAAGTCTCGTGTCGTCCATGACCAGGAAAAAGAAGCTGCGACATTCTGACCATGGGGGGGGTACTTCCTCAATAGATTGGTCTCACTTTCGTCATCGGTCTTGGTTGGAAATGCATCAAGAAAACTCGGTTTCGGAGGAGCAAAGAGGTTGATCTGATGTCTGATCTCGACCTTTTCGAGGTGTTGGATGAATTCTATCGCCAATTGCGCGAAGACAATGTATTGTCGCGCGAAGATGGGATCCTCACCAAGTTTTAAAGTTGGAATCTGAAGTCACGAGAGCAGCTCTACATGGCTGCATGTTGAGCAGAATCTGTAGAGGCACAGAGACAACATTGCATCCAAACCAACCTGCTCGTACCATCTCCGCGTGAGAATTAGCGGCGATGAACGCCATTCCCCTGCCGCATCACGTTTCCTCAAAGTCGATAGGAAGAAGACGAAGAAGCGTTCGTTTCCAGAATGAGTTGCATTCCGCAACTGCGAACGTCATTTATGCCGTCATCGGCCCTCTCGGGTAGCGAGTCAAGTCCCGAGTGCAAACCACGCTTTGATGCTGCCCATGGCTGTGCCAGGAATAGAGGGGAGGGGCCCGTGCTGGCCGCCAAAGCCGAAGGCAGAAGAAACTCGTGCTGGCGGTCCCTGGGAAGAAGGAGATCAAGAGATTTCGTGCCACCTCCTCCATGCGGCTTAGCGCCGTCTCCACGATCCGAGTGGCGGTAGGCCGGCCGAGAGAGGGGCTCAACGACGTGCCGGCCGACGGGCAACTGGCCTATCAGGCTGGCGGTTGACAGGTCCCACCACTGCCGCTGGCTTTGGTTTTGACCAACGTCGAGGCCGGTTCTTGTCCGTGGTTTCCCTCGCTCGCCCAGGCCCATCGCGTCAGTTCGCCGACTTGACCACCGGCATCAGACCGAGCATGGGGAACAATCTTGGTTGCCATGCACTTCCAGTCCTTCGTCGTCACCCGGCTCGGCCACAGCCCGAGCCAGCCCCCCTCCCCGGCCCTTCCGCAGATGAATGCAGATCGAATGTGACGGGCTGCCCCATTGGCCCATCTGCGCGACCTGCATGACGTCTCGTCCAAGCTCGAGCGGCCCGTTATGTGTGCTTCTGGCAAAAGGGTCGAGACTTTCCATGGCGGCAAATCCGTGTCGGTGAAGAGCAACATCTGTCTTATACCTCCCTGGCCACCCACCCCCTTCAGCCAACCTATAGGTTGTCTCCGTCGGCTATCACACACAATCTGCAGGAACCGGACCGAACAAAACAAATTCTCCCACCGGACCGGTCACTTGTGTGATTTGATTTGATTACTGTCAGCAGTCGACTTTGAGAGCGCGACTTGGGCGAGCGACGAACCCTGGCCTTTGCGCCTCCAGACGTCGACCTGTTGCCTTCATCTTCGTCACCATCATGACATTATCGGCGTCGCTCTTCAGATGGGCATCCGTGCCAGTCGTGCTGGTAGCCGCCCTCGCCTTTGCCCTGGCCGCCAAGAATGACGGCTCAACATCAGGCACGACGTACTGCTATAGACGGATACGCACCCACGACAGCTTCCAACCGTCGGCGCAGTGCTTCTCCGTCGTCAACGGGTCCTTCTCGCGTGTCTGGGCCACTGATCACCCGGAATTATCAGCCACACTACGCGAAGGCTATGTCATTCCCGGTCTGTGGGACGCCCACGGCCATCTCATGGCCTGGGGTGAGTTTCTGCACCAGGTCAACCTCTTTGACGCGCCGTCGCTTGACGAGGTGCGCACCCGTCTCAAGGCCTACTTGACCAAGAACCCCGACGCCGGCAGCAAAGAGTTTTGGCTGCGCGGAACCGGCTGGGATCAGGACAGGTACGGGCGTATGCCCACAGCTGTACGTTGAAGACGAAACATGAGGAAGAGAGACACACACACGTTTGACATGCTCACTGTCGTAACAGAAAGACTTGGCCGATGATGAGGCCCTCAAGGGCAAGTTCATCATGCTGGACCGCAACGACGGTCACTGCACGTGGGTATCACAGCCCATTCTGGACCTCCTCCCCAAGAACATGACCGACGTTCCCGGAGGAGAAATCATCCGCGACCCGGGTCCTGGGGTCTTCTGCGATAACGCCATGGATCCCATCTTGGAGCTCCTGCCGTCGACCAGCGACGATGTCAAGACGCGCATGGTGAAAGATGCCATGCAGGACCTCAACCGCGTCGGACTCGTCGGCGTGCACGACGCCAGCACGCCTCCCGACGAAGTCAAGCTGTACAACAAGCTCGCCGACGGGGACGACTGGACCGTCCGCGTCTACAGCATGCTCGAGTGCGACGAGCGCAACTCGTACTGCCCCAACGCCACGTCCAAGATAGCGCGCAGCGACTCACGGTTCTGGGTGCAAAGCGTCAAGCTTTTCGCGGGTACGTCTCTCGTCCACCTCGCCCAGAAAACCCCCCCTCAAATACAACCCCAAACTGACATGACCTTCGCAGATGGCGCCCTCGGCAGCTGGGGATCAGCCATGCTAGAGCCCTACTCCGACCACACCAACAGCACGGGCTCCCTGCTCGTCAACGCCACCACCATGACCAACCTCACGCGCACATGGGCCCTCGCCGGCTTCCAAGTCAACGTCCACGCCATCGGCGACCAAGCCAACCGCGAAGTCATCAACGCCTTCACCGCCGGCCTGCAGGCCGTCTGTCCCGAAGCCGGCGACAACTACGAGGCCCTGCGCGTGTGCCAGACCAAACACCGCTTCCGCATCGAGCACGCCCAGATCGTCCACCCAGACGACCAGCTGCGCATGCACAAGATCGGCCTCATCCCCTCCATCCAGCCCACGCATCCCACCGACGACATGCGCTTCGCCCTGCAGCGCCTCGGCCCCGACCGCACCGACAACGAGGCCTACCGCATGCGCTCGTTCTGGGACCTCGCTCCTGTCCTCGGCAGCGATTTCCCCGTCGAGCCCCCCAATCCCTTCCAAGGCATCTACGCCGCCGTCACGAGGAAGAACCCCTCTACGGGCCGTGGCTTCAACGGCTCCTCTGACGGCTGGCACGAAGATCAAGCCATCACCTTTGACCAGGCCATGTGGGGGTTCACGGGCGCTACCGCCTACGCCGCCTTCCTTGACAACAAGGCTGGTGTCATCAAAGGCGGTGCCTTTGCTGATTGGGTCGTCCTCGATAAGCCCATCGAGGACGTGCCCATTGAGGACTTGCGCAATTTGACCGTGAGAGAGACGTGGGTTGCTGGCAAGAGAGTCTATGCCAGAGACGCGAGTGAAAAGAAGCCGTGAACATCAGACTTCGTTTGTGACCTAAAAGTTGATACCAGAGCAAGAATAGCTCAATTTTACAATCCTCAGAGAAAAGTGTGAGTTCGGATCTGGGTGGAACTCAACCGATGTGTGTGGCGTAAGGTGGCATTGTGTATCACCCAAAGGGGCGGGTTTGAGGAGTAACTCCAGATACGACACGGCTTCAATCATGTATAGCATTACCGCTCAGATATGAAATCTAATTTTCAGCCCTGACCTTGAGGCTAAGCTTCCAAAGTGTTGCGCAAGTCTGCCCAATAGATGGTAACGTTTCTTCATGTGGTCTTGCGACGCAGTGGGTAGGGCAAAGAAATAAAAAGAAAAAAAAAGTGTGAAACATCAGTACCAGAGATGGGACAGCTGTAAACATGTGCGTATACATGACTGCCAAGAGCAAAACGACAGTAATAAGTGAATCTCTCCCTATCCGAATGCCAAACGCCGTTCTCAAGTCATGCTGCTTCCATGTGGGCGCCTAGGACAACAGCGACTCGACATGCTGCATGCAAGCCAACCCTCAGAGCCATGTTCAAGGGCTAAAATCTAGTAAATGCACTTCATCTCCAGCCACTTGGCAAACTTTACTGTCGGAATGTCCACAGCTCTCCACCATACGTCGGCCCACCAGATGGTTGTTGGAATAACGAAAAAGGCACTCAGGGCGAATCCAAAGTTGAAACGCCACCCTTCGGTCCCGGTGATGTTCCACGCAACTTCTTCAATCATGTACCCTACGCTGTGCATTGCCGGGCCGTGCATGAGATATAGAGCGTATGAGATCTTGCCAAAGTATTGCACTGGTGGGGATTCGAAGAAGCGCCTCCAGGTGGGAGAGTGGCCGACAGCGACGACAAAAATCACCGCTCCAAACGACTGGTAGTATCGGTAGGGCTCTTCTGTCCACCACGATGGGATGAGAGAGGTGAACCATACCCAACCCGGGGCCCTATCGCCGCCGACATCAGGTTGACTCAGGAACCAGAGACCAATGACGCTCACCGTGGCCCAGAACGACTTCTTTTGCCAGCTGCGCAAGCCGGGCAATGGCGTTTCGATTTGCGGCAGCGCTGATTGAGCAGTATGGGCCCCGCGAATGTGGTCTGTTTCAGCAATCATCATGCCGGCAAGGAATAGGCAAAATTCCCAGCGGGAATGGAGATAGGCAAAGTATGTAATGGAGCCGACGATGAGGAATCGAAGCAAAGTCCTGAGGCGTGCGGTGCCGACAAGAACCAAGAATAGGTACAGAGAGCAGCGATACTCGACGGAAATTGTCCACAGATGTGGATCCCAAGCTACGAATCACTCATTGTTAGTTCGGAGAGGGAAGCGAGCTTTAGAGGCTTTTCTCACATGTGCTTCCACCAAATTTGTTCCAGTCAAACACATGGAAAAATTTGTAGACGTGATGCGACCAGTCTCTGAGCTGGGCAAAAAGGGAATCCGACATGGGCGGGTGGGGCTCGATGATGTTCTTCATGTAAGTGCGGTCCTGATTGAATCCTCGTGTGATTTCGAAGATGCCCAATTGTGCCATGAATGCGATCAATAATAATGAGAGGGCAGTGGGCAGAAATAGGCGGATACCGCGACGAAATGTGAGAGAGGCCATCGTGGTTGCGAAATCGCCGAAAGACTTGTTCCGAATCAGCTTCGTCGGTCGATACGACAAGGCGTAGCCGGAGATGACAAAGAAGACGCAGACTGCAGCAGGCCCCTGATACCAAAGTCTGATGATGGGAAGCTTCCACACATGCCAATTGTCGTCTCCATCACCCCAACTTCGGGCAATGAACAAAGCTTGGTAGAAGTAGTGGCAGAAGAAAACTGCCAAGGCAGCCAGGCCTCTCAAGCCATCGAGATATGCCGTGGGTGAGAGCTTAGCCGGGCAGATCTGTTCTCGTGCGTGTCGTCCCTGCAGAAAACTCGGTACCAAGAAGGCGAGGAAACGAGCGGAAAGCAATTGCCATGGCGCAGAACGAATCTGGTTCAACGGGTTGTTGAAAAAGGATGCATACGTCGAGTAGCCAGAAAGCTTCAGTCTGAGAAGAGGAGAAGGCGGCGTCTCAATATCACTCAAACTGGTCTCGCTGTCGGAGTGAGAGCCGGACTGCTCATCCAGCAATCCGACTTTCTCCTCTTGAGAGAAGTCTCGACTCGTCTGGCTGCTGCTGGTCGAGCTCATTGTTTCGGATCGAAGAGAAGGACCGAGGAGGATGGCAGCCAGAAGCGCCGGGGGGGCAAGCCCTCAGATGACGAATAAGAGGTTTTATATAGAGTCAATGAGCGGCCACAGCCGAGGGCTGCATAAGAAAAAAAAACAAATGAACGCCAGGTATCTCCGTTTGAGTCTTTTCGGTCAATCCAGGAGATACGAACGAAGCCACTCGTGAAGTTTTTGGAGGGAAAGCCGAAAACGGATGGCCAGAGCGGACGGAGAAAGTAAAAAAAAGGCTGTCAAAACCGCCTCAATACAACAGAGACTAGGATTCGACAACGAGCCGCAAAGGGTGGCGGGTCCCCGGAAGACGTTCAAGGAATGTTGGTGTATCGAGGGACAGGGGAAGAGGACAAAAGACTGGTCCGCAAGCTCTTGATGTTGCAGGATAGAATCACAAGCCGTGAGAAGAGAAAGGCGAGGAAAGTTTCTCGAGGAGGGGGGAGGGGGGGAAGAAGGAACTCTTGGCCTCGATAATACAGTGCGCCGAATCAACTTCCGTCACTCGACGGAGCTTACAGCTGGCAACAGTTGATACACACAGCTTGCAGGGGGAGGGGGGTAAGAAGGAGTGGAAGGAGCGCGCATTGACAGGTGCACATGCCCGATTAGTCGATTGGATGATTCTTGCGAGTCTGTCACAATGTCGCACACAGACCACGTTGCTGCGAGTCTCAGCTCAGGGTGGGCGCAAAAGGTGTCTGCCTGGCAGAAAGCCATCTTCCCGCATTGCGGTCGTCATGTTGTACAGAATTCCTCGCAGACAACCAATGGTGACGAGCAAGTCGTGGGCAATGACCGGAAACGGGAACCGAGACGTGGAGGTTGGATGCGTGAGAGGATGTGGGCCCAGCAGCGCTCTTTTGACTTTGACTGGTATTTCCGCACTCCCGCGAGACATGGCCTTCGCCCTGGGACATGGGCTCCCCGCCTCCCAACGCAGCGCTTTGGACGCGGTTCTCTGCTACCAGGCAGCACGACGCACAGAGATGCGTACGACCTTGACCGTGTAAGCAAAACGATTGTTTGCCTGTGCCTGTGCCTCGCCTTTGCGCCTTTGCACAAAGCGAACAGACGCGATCTATGGGTTAATAATGGGAGAGAGAGAGGTGAGGGAACATCGACTGCACATTCACCGTCCCACTTTGTCTCAGTCGCAGCACTTGGCTCGTACAAACCCGTTTACCTCTCTTCTCCTATGTTGCGGTTAACCGGCTTCTTTGTCCCAGTATCTTCACTACTAGAAACTAGCACCTTATCTCATCCACTACCCCTTTCTCGTGCTGACTTGTAGGAGTGGGTGACGGATTGGGCTTCGCTCCGTCATCACATGGAGCCTTTTAATTGTTGAATGTGGCCTGATCGTCCGTTGAGGCGTTTGAAAGGGGCAAATGAACGGACGACCAGCAGCAGAAACTTGGAAAAAAGGACCATCAACGTGCAATTGGCACAATGACTGGCTCATAATTGTGGACGGCTCGTTAAGAATGCTGGCGCACAGAGCGTTGGCTCGTTTCACTAGTCCAACATCTTCAACAAGCGGTGCCCCGCCACCGCGACGCTCTTAAACACATCCGAGGATCCTCCTCGTCGATCATGTAACTCGGCATGTTGAATCCCGCTTCGCATCGAGCAGGGCCAAGTGTCCTCCAGAGAAGAGTGAATAGCTCGATCCACACACAGCATTCGCTTCATGTAGAATATGGATTGATTTTCTCGGCCGCCTCTTGGAGTAATTGATCGTCAGGTCTTGTCTGCGAGATCCACCCGCCGAGCAAATGGTTCGTGGGAGAACGGCCAATCACAGCACTAGACCCCACACTCGAGCATCAGTGCCCTTAAATGGACTTTTATTGTACCTGAAGTAGGCAGCAGCATGGTGAGTGCTCTGACCACAGAAACACCTGGTCCAATAAAATGTTTCCCGGAGACAAGTCCATATAATTTCGGTGCTCCATGCTTCGTCGTGCGCCGTCGGCAAAAGGGCGGCATCGTGTCACCACTTTGCTGTGTATCCGTAACAGCCCGGCAGGAAAAAGGTGGAGGGAGGACCTGGTCTCGACAGCGGTTGCATCTTACTAACGGCGGACATGGATGGATGACGACACGCAAACAAATTGAAGTGCCTGGAGGTCAGCCATCCCGGTTGTCTTGGATTGACATGTCGATGTGAGACACGAGTTCATGTGCGACACGTGGTATGCGGTCCCAGACCCAAAGGGCCGCTTCTGCCTGAGGCAATACTCATTACGAAGCGCAGGATGGCAAGGCGCCATGAAGCATTCTAGCATATCTCGCAGTGGCAGTGTAGTGCTCGCATCGACACTGAATCTGAGTTTGAGCAGGACTGGCAAAGAATGTTGCAGACCGTGCAAGTTGTATTGTGTTGCCCGCACAGCGAATTTCGCCTCATAAAACAAGGCTATTTCGACGGCGTTTGGGTCTGACCCGTCCCTCAGTACACGGCTCCAATTTGCGCAACTTAATTGATCAATGTTCTCATGCTTAGCCTTGTAACCTAGAAGCGATGGCACAAGTGTGTCTGCCGGCGTAGTCGACCGACATTTGCACACCTGAGCGCCTTTCAAGACTCGCACGTCTGTGCATTAGACACCATCAGAAACCATGGCGCTCATGACTAAACTCAATTCATTCATTTCTTCATTTCCCTAATCTTATGCGAAGATATGGACGAGCGGCTGAACAGATCAGAAGATAGATTTTAAAGAAAACGCCACAACGCCACATATGTGCTAGAGTCCGTGTCTGAATATGTGACTTTGGTTGAATATTCGCCCCCCCCTTTTTTGGGGGATTTGTAAAGAGAAGGCGCGAAGAGTCGAGACTCGGTAACTCAATTCTCGAGCCAGTCCAGAAATAGAGGGGTAAAGTAACTGACGACAATGGTGGCGCCTGCTCGCAAAATACTTTCTGTTGCCTCAAACGCTGCGGCCCTTAGGTCAAAAACGCCAGCTTTGGCAGCGGCGTGGATCATGGAGTATTCGCCGCTGACTTGATAAGCGGCAATAGGGATATCTTTGCCAAGATCTTTGGCATCGCTGATGATGTCCAGGTACTGTCCAGCTGGCTTGACCATGATAATGTCGGCGCCCTCGCTGATGTCGCGGTTAATGGCGCGGCGGGCCAGGCCGCGGCCACTCGGAGGAAGTTGGTAACACTTGCGATCGCCAAACGAGGGCGCAGACCCAGCCGCATCCCGGAAGGGACCATACAAGCAGCCAGAAAATTTGGCAGAGTATGACATGAGAGTAGTCTTGTGTGCGATGCCTTCCTCCATCAGCTTCAGTTTGATGGCCCGAATACGTCCATCATTCATGTCCGAGGGAGCCACGCAGTGAGCTCCGGCCTTGGCATAGGCCACAGCAACGTCCGAAATACGATCGACGGACAGCTGGTTGTTCAGACTGCCGTCATCGCGGAGGATGCCGCAATGGCCGTGAGAAGTGTACTCGCAAAGACAGACGTCCGTGCAAATGTACAGTTGCGGAAATCGACGACGGATCAGGCGAATGGCCTGGATGACAGGGCCCTCGGGATCATCGGCGGCGCTGCCCAGGGCATCCTTGGTGCCGGCCTTCAGAGGAACACCAAAAAGCATGACGGACCGCAATCCCTTCCGGACGAGAGGCTCCAGGAAAGACACGAGTTTGCCTAAGCCGAGCTGGTATTGGCCAGGCAGCGAGGGGACAAGGTTCATGTCGTCGTCGCGATCGGTAACGAAGATCGGGTATATGAACATGGACTTTTTGGGGTGGAAAGTTTAAAATTAGCATTGGTATGCTTTGCAAAACGGATGTGGAAGAAGTATTTGGAAGACGAAGATTCATAAGAGCACTCACTCCACACGCACGCGTGCGTACAAAGCGGCACGTACCTTGGTCAATTGTCTCTCCGCCTGCCACGAGCGAGCCAGAGGATGGAAGTAGCCGCCGTGCAGCTGGCTACCGATATCGCCCGATATACTGACACTCGTTGCCGCCGTGCTAGCATAAGACCTGGCTCTCGATATGTGCGATGTGCGATCATCGACGGTCGATATGGAAGGAGTAGGGCCAGCCGGCCGACGCGGAGCATTCGCTCCATCCCGAAGGGTGAGGTCCTGTACCAGGCTTGAGAAAGACATGGCTTGGCCGAAACGGTGATTGTCCGCAGCGCCTGTATTTTGAGTTCTTGTTTTCTCTTTTCGTCTGTGTGTCAATGTGTTCGAGAAGAGAAAAGAAGAGGGTCGGAGAGACGCAAGGAGAAAGCAGGCGAGTCAACGAGGCACGAGACGGATGTGGCGACTTTGTGTGACGGATAGCGGCTGAGTTGGAAATCGGTTGCGACGCAAATCGCGGCGACTTCCGGCCGAATGGAAATGTGTCTGGATGAATCCGTTTGCACAACAAAAAGCCTATCTCAGATCGGCGGCGAAATTGTGCCAGAGGAAAGAGAAGAATGGGCAGCGAAGAAAAAGCCGTAAGCTGATGGGTTGAGACGAATGTTGTTATTTTTTCTGCTGCCCTCCTTAAGGAGACAGGAGGGGCGACTGGAACGCACGGCTGACCTCGGGATATGGTGTGGCCGCTACGGAACGGTCACCAATCAGAAGCGAGGAAATGCAAATGCGGGGATCCAAGCGACAAGCACGCAGCCAAGATGCATCCCATAACACGGAGCGGTATTATAGTCGACGATTCGCATGCTTAAAACAAACTTTGCCATGCTATTATCAAGCGCGGCAGTTCACAAGGTCCAATGTGCCTTGCCTGCAGCCTCAGAAGAAGGCAAAAGCCGCAGTACCGCATCCTTGACAGCCGCTCGTGTGGCACAAGCCCGGCGATACCGCTTCCGGCGCCTCAGGCGTCTCTTTTGTCGATAAACTATTTGTTTTAGCAGGGACTGCAGTGCTAGGGCGATTCCTATTTGCCACAAAGGCGGGCAACTTCTGCGATTCTGCTTGCTAATGCATCCTCATTCGTCGACTTGTTTGCTTTCATTCAAAATTGAATTCGAGACTCTGATAAAAAGCCTTCTTCGCACGCCTGCGAGTAATTGACGCCCACACCTCGTGATCTGCCAAGCTCGAGATCTCATTGGTAATTGCCCATTCGGCATTATTCCATGCAATTCCCCCTCTTCTCACGCTGCAGTTGCTCTCTTTCCATGGTTCACTATTCTGCTATCATGGATGTTTGCATCGCAGCGACAGTCATTTTTCGTTGCTCTGTCTGTCGCAGACTTTTTTGTGTATTGTATTGTATTTCAGGGGGTTCTATGGATATACAATACAATACAATATATACAAAGGTCTGCCTATATACCCCTGAGGACAGTGTTGTCTCGACTGTCGACAGGGACATATCGCTGCTTCAAGATGTCGGCTATCGTGCGTTCATCTCCATCAAACCGCTCAAAGCGCTGGTCAAGAGCCTTCTGTACAGGATTCAAGGCCAGCAGGTCAATGTGTCCAGGGGCGGCGGCGCCAGTCAACCCGACGGCATTCTTGACCTGATCGACAACCTCAGCCGCCTTATCCTTCCCCTTCTCCAACGCCGACTTGGCTGTCTTTCGAGCCTCGTTTTCTACTCTCTTAGCTTCCCTCCATGCGGCGAGTCTTGCCTGCAGAGCTTTGTCCTTGACTTTGGCTCCCAAATCGTCTGCCTCCGTTTGTGCCCTGCTGAAGCCACCTCTTGCTCTGGACGCAATGGTGCTTGCGACGTCAGCTGCATTGACCTTAGCTTTGTGTGCTCCGGCTGCCGCTTCAGCCTGAGCCCGGGTGGTGCTGTCCTGTATTGATTCTCCAAAGGCCCTCGCCCAAATGCCAGCGATGCGATCCTCCCAGGTTTCCCGTATTTCCCGCCAATCAATCCGCTGAACCCACTTGACGGCGCTTTCCACCTCGTCGTTCCATCGCTCCTTAGCAATCTCAACAGCTTCCGCTCGCCTCGCCGCAGCTACCTCGGACCGAGTCGGCGGTAGCGGTTGGGGAATGGGATCGATGAAGCTCTGCACGGCTAAAGCTTGGGCGCGTAACGAGTGGCCTTGTTGCTCGCGCCTTCTCTGGTGCGCGAGCGCAGAGAGATACGCGATGGAAAGTGTGAGGGTGACTCCGCCAGTCTGCGTACAATCATGATGTTAGCATCGCGAAGTGCTTCGCGTAGATTTGACCTGTGTGACGTACAAACCCGGTAATGAAACCCATGATCGTTGTGAGAGCGCCGGCGAGGCAAAGTGCAAAAGAGATGACTCAATCGAGGAGATTTTTGTTGTTTCAAGGGATTTGACACATCTTATAATCTAGCTTCTAGCGCAGCCGCAGAAGATTGTTTCCGTCGAGATGTTGACGCACTTATCTATGTAGGTACTAAGTAGGTAGGTAGGTTGCGAGTTTTGGAGACTAGGACAAGCTCGGGTGCATCAAGCTACGGAGCTCCACAGCAAAACATCTGCCCAATCATCGCCAACCACTAACCCAACCCAACTCACCCGGCCGCAACCGAATTGACAAAGTTCATTCGCGAGAATCACATTGGCACAATAAAGCATGGCCGGTGGTCTAGTCAAATATCGCCATCTGAGTCGAGACTCGTCGGCTAGGAAAGCTCTTCTGCGCGGCTTAGTGACGCAGCTAGTGCAATACGAGCACATTCAGACGACCCACGCCAAAGCAAAGGAGGCTCAGCGGTTAGCAGAGAAGCTGATCACGCTGGCAAAGCGCAACAACGAGCCATGTCGGAGGTCAGCGCAAGGCATATTATACGTAGGTCAACCCGGATTCTTCCTCTTCTGCTTCTTCTTCCCGAGCCGAAGCTGACTGAACGTGCAAGACGCCACACATCCTGATGCCCAAATTATTCGGCGAGCTACGAAGCAGATATCTCACAAGAGAAGGAGGCTACACGCGGGTTACCCGGACCGAGCCGAAGAACAATTATGACCAGGCTGAGAGTGCGATTCTCGAGTTCGTCGACGGGCCTAAAGATTCGCGGTTCATGTTGACAGCCAAGACGATTGCGCGCGACCGATTGTTGGGAAGGCAGTCCACACCTCTGACGCTGCAGAATGCCAAAAAAGTGACCAACTTTAGGCCTGAGAAGGACCTGGAGGATATGGTGCGGCAATTCATCGCGCTGGAGACGTCAGAGAAACACACCGTACAGAGCAATGCAGAGACAAAGCAGCTAGATGATGGGGAAGCGCAAGCTGAACAGTCGAGGACATAGTCACAGATCTCACTCATTCCCGACTCGGGAAATCAAACAGCGGTGATGCAGGACCGACCATAGCGCATTCAAGAACTTCAAGTCACAAAATGTAAAATAACCATGAGTTTCCATGATGGCGGCGATCCTATCCAGCATGGAAGCCTTGACCCAGACTTACTATCTAGACAAAGTCAAAAGTATCGCCGCGCTCTTGCATCATCTTACCAACCCGCCTTGACCCAACAATTCTCTCTAGTTTCATGACGTCGTACTTGGAGAACATGACCCGTACAGTGCCTCGTCCAGGTTCCATCTTGGCATCCTGCTCGCTCAGGCGTAGGTTATCACCCGCAATCTCGCGGTAGAGCACAGGATTCTCTGGCGGCCCGTAGAAAATGACGCGCTGTACGCCTCGGATTTGATATCGCCAAAAGTGATGCGCTCGCTCCGTATACAAAAGCACGCGATGTCGGCCACCAGAGAAGTGAGACCTCGCTCTGGATGCTTCACGCACGTCGGTATACTCTGACACGGCTCCAAAAGTGACATTACTCATGGTATTTGAGTTGGCAAAATAATTCCTAACGCGCACAAAGTCGAGATACGAAGGAATGAAGAGAAGTGTGCCGATAGAATCATTGGCTCGCTTGACCAATGTTGGCACAACGGCCGAAATGAAATATTCCCAACGATCATCCGGGTCCTTGTCCACGGAGGCACATTGGAAACGTGAGAATGTCTGCTTCACTTTGACACCAAGCTGCTGGATCATCCCTGGATACTCGGGTTGAAGGCGAATCTTGCCAGCCCAGTTATGGCAATGCGCTCTTTGCAGTTCTGCGAGCTCAGGTGTGTTGTATTTCGAGGTGACGATAGTTTGTCTGAAGTACTTGGCCCAGTCCTCGAGATACCATGGACGAAGGCGGCTGAAGTCGCAGCCATGCGCGTCCTTAGGCTGCAGGTTGAGATGCTCAAAGATAAACTCAACATGTTCCCAGTTTTGCATGAGCAATGCATCGGCCTGGTCAACAATGACGAGCTCGATGGAGCTCAGAAAATCATAATCAGGTTTCTTCTTGTCATCTTCGGAGCCAATAACCATTCGAAGTCCTAGAGGACTAGCGAAAATAACATCAGAACTGTAGAACTGCGAGAAGTATTTGATGCTTTTGCGAGTGAGCTTCACGCCTATGCGGAACATGTCATCGTCGTTCCCCTCGAATAAAGCCTTGAATTCGGCAGGCCGATTTTGTCCGAAGTCATTGTCAACTTCTGGTCCAAACAAGTCGTAGAACCTCTGGCGGTTTTCCTGCTGGTCAAAGTCACATAAATCTCGAATGACACTGATCATTTTGGCGCAGGCGTTCCTCGTGGGCAGCAGGAAGAGGACCTTGGGGCGTGTGAACCCTTGATCACGTAGTTCGAGCTCGGTATCCGGCCCTTCTTTGGCAAGCTTGTAGTTGTCTTTGATGACGCGATCCCGAGTCCTGATGATCTTTTGTTAATATAAAAGTGGACAAAGTCCAGCCATGTTCTGTGCACAACTGACTTGAATACATGGTTCAGGGCGTGCAAACAAACAATTCGCCGCAGATCCCAAGAGTTTTCATGAGTTACATCATTGTAAAAGATGTCATGATATCCAAATATCAGAGGCAGAAGGTTTTGTTGAACAGCACCCAGCCCACTCAATTTCTCAAAAGCCTTCTCCTGCAGCTTCTGCTTGAGCTTCAGCTCTTGCAAACTACCAGACTGCGGAATGTCCAGCTTCGAGTCTGCACCGGCCGACAAGACCGTGGCGCGCAAAGTTTGCACGAGGCCCCTCCTCGTCGTCCAGTCGTTGCCTCGAATTGCTTCGATGGCCTTGCCGACTTTTGCGTCCTCAGGATGGGCAAAATGTACATCAAACGGATCCGTGAGCTCGGTCTCATCTTCAGAGTCCGGCTCCTCTTCCATGACGTCGTCGGTTTCATCCGCAGAGCCTTCCGCGGCACCAACTCCATCATCATCTTCCTGGCCAGGCTTAGAGGCCTTTATCGAATCCACTTGCTGTATTTTCTCAGGGATGTCTGTGGTATCGTTATGACCCAACTTCCTTCTTTTGGCCTTTGGGGCGCTGGATTCTGCAAACTTCTTCAGCAAGGACATATATGGGCGAGCTGTTGATTCATCATTATCCTCCTCCTCCTCCTCCTCGTCAGAAACATTTTCTTCAAAAGACTCTTCCTGTTCATCAGGCAAATCATGTTCCGGGCCAGAATCAGATTCTCTAGAGTAAGTGTGAGCCGATATTCTCTTCCATCTCATCTATATGGACGTCGAACTCACTGAGCCTTGTCAGCCAGACGCTCACTGTCGAAACGCCTCGACGGTCCCGATTGGCCTTTAAATCCGCGAGCTCTACCTCGTGCACCGCGTGACCTTCCCACACGGCCCCTGCTGAAGCCTCGTCCACGAGATCTCATAGTACTACAAGGACGAAGCCTCACAGCAGATGAAGATGGCCACTGTCAAGTTGAGAGGTGAAGATGATGGCAACATAAGTTGGGTCTGCAATTCTTCTATAACCTCTAAACTTGCAAGATGAGACCCGCCAAAAAGTCTACAACTCGAGTCTTCGCAGGCGCACTTAGAGCGCAGAGTACCTGGCACCGCCACATTTAGGGTGGGTCACACCAAGCACCGGGAAAAGTCTCCCAAGAAAAGGATTCTAGTTTTCAAGGATGCACCAGCCACGCCAGGTCCGCAATTTCTTATCGTGGCTTATCGAAGCGCACAACTCACGCTGGAGCCCGGCAAACGGTCAAAATGGGCCAAATTCGGCGGCATCGCGAGAGTGACGGCGCAAAAACTCAAGAGGCCCGCCACTCCACTTATCCGAATTCAACAACGTCAAACTCTCACGTCCGCGTGTGCATCAGCTCATCAGACTTGGAAGGCGACCTAGTCCCTTGTCTGCCCAGCATGGCTGCCGCTGCTACCGAGCGCTTCATCCATCTCGCCCGTCCTTTGACGCACACCAATGCTGGTCTTCAATCGAGCATTGCCCCGCTCACTGTCAACATTCAGCCCCAGGTACATTTGGCCTTTTCTTTTCCCCTCGCGTGTCTGGCGAGTGAACGAGGTGCCGAATTTA
This sequence comes from Aschersonia sp. MBC 735, assembly GCA_030783925.1. Lineage (NCBI taxonomy): Eukaryota > Fungi > Ascomycota > Sordariomycetes > Hypocreales > Clavicipitaceae > Aschersonia > Aschersonia sp. MBC 735. The sequence continues at coordinate 13,089 of JARJRV010000434.1, read as the reverse complement.
GACCAAAGAGGCAAGGAGGATGAAGCATAGCAAAGCAGAGAAGAAAAAAACAACGTTTGGATGGCGTCGGGATGTACTAAAGCAGGCATGAGCTGACACTTCTCATCATCTTACAGGCCGTCTTCTCTATCCTCGACCACGCCGTTCGAAGAGACAATCGCGAAAGCGCAGAGTCTACGCGCGTCATCGGCGCCCTTGTGGGCACTCGATCTGAAGATGGCAGCGAAGTCGAAGTCCGGACGTGCTTCGCCATCCCGCACACTGAAGAAGAGGACCAAGTCGAGGTGGACGTCGAGTACCAGAAGAACATGCTGGCCCTGACTCTCAAGGCCTCTCCCCGCGAGACCCTCCTCGGGTGGTACACGACGTCCCCTGAACTCAACAGCTTCAGCGCCCTGATCCAGAACTTCTTCGCCAGCGCCGAGACGGGCACAGCCCCCCATCCAGCCATCCACATGACCATTTCCACCGAGCCAGGCGAGGACATCCAGACGCGGTGCTATATCAGCGCACCCGTAGCCGTCAACGCCGAGCGCGCCGCCGAGAGCTGCCTCTTCATCCAAGTCCCACACAAGCTCCTGTACTGGGACGCGGAGCGCAGTGCCCTCGAAGCCGTCGCCAGCGCGCAAGACGCCGAGACCCGCACCGCACCGCTCGTCTCCGACATTGAGAGCCTCGGCCGCTCCATCGAACAGACGCTCAACCTCCTCGATCGCGTGAGCGAATGGATCAACGGCGTCCTAGACGAAGACGAGGAGCCCAACAACGCTCTGGGCCAGTACCTCATGAGCGCCCTGTCGCTGACTCCCAAAGTCGACGCCGCCCAGATCGAGCACGACTTTAACAACCATATCCAAGATGTCCTCATGGTCAGCTACTTGGCGAATACGATCCGTACGCAGATCGACTTGTCGCAGCGACTAGCAACCGCCAACCTGACAAGCACCGAAAAGGATGGCGATGCCAAGGGCGATGGCGAAAAAGGGCAGCGGGGCAATAAGCGAGGCGGCCGTGGCGGTGCCAGGGGAGGCGGCCAACAGCGAGAGCCCAGGGAGCCCGTGGAGTAAGATCGTTCTTCGAGCGAAGAACTACCTATTGGGAAAAAAGGAAAAGGCACTGAATAAGAAAAGTACTGTGTTCACCCTGATGAGCGCAAGAATTTGTGAACTAGTGAGAGGAAGATTAAGAAGCTCCTGCTAGAACCGGAGGTTACTTACCCATCAAACTAGAAGGGAGAAAATGTCGATAGGAGCACCTGGGCATTGTGGGCTTTCAATTTCACTGTAAGCTTTCAAATTTGAAAAAACAATAGCATTAGAGAAGTAAGAAAGGAGTCCACCCGGTGATACAGATATTGGTTCTAGACGTCCGAGGCGTTCTTGCTTTCTACATACCAGTTTAACCCTGATTAAAAGGTGAATACAGCAATGTTCGTCTCCCCGAATCTATTTTGGTCCCGTGACTAGACTATGCGAGTTACTCAACCAGAGACGGCAAGCAAAGATGTAACAATCTCGATATCCCTCTTTCAATCCTATCCACCAGAAACGCCAAAAAAAAAAAAGTGGGAGACAGGGAAATGGCACCAGAAGTTGGGTCGCCAGTCGAGGAGAGTTGTAATGAATATAACACTAACTTCTTTTCAAAGCCCGGACGCGCCAATCTCGATGTCTATCTTGCCTGTCAACAACGTATCGATGCATCCTAAAACCCCGTAACTGGCTTTTGAGGCAGTGTAGCCGGATCGCCGTGGTTGGGCAGATGTGTAAAAATCTGGCCCTGTCCCTGCAAAATTGGGGCAGCAGGTCGCCCAGGGACATTACGTGGCGGAATTTGAGGCAGTTGATGCTGCTGGGGTGGCTGAAAAGGTACATCATGAGACATGGGCGGCATTGGCGGCATGGGAGGCATTTGGGACGGATGACGGATGTGTGAGGGAGGGACCGGGGCGACTGTATGATAACCAACCATGGAGTTGTTCGATCCTTGGCGACTCATCAAGAAGCCACCTCCGTATCCATGAGGGGGCGGATAGCCGCTGTAGGCTGAGTGCTGATTTCCGACTGCAGGACCGACATGGTGAAGTCCAGGGGTGCTCGCAAAAGACGACGGCGGAGCAGACGGCAGCGCGGCTCCGCTTGGCACGAACGATTGTGTCTGGGGGTTGAGATTGTGGTTCCTATTGTAACTGCCGGGAATGGGATGCTGACTCTTTGGATCGTGGGGATTGACATGAGCAGGAAGCTGTCCGAACGCATATGGTATTCCCATTGGTGCTGAGCTTGGTCCTGAAGCAGGAGCGGATGCCCGGGGATGAAACGGGGCCTGTTCGTAGCCGGGTTGCGCCCACGACTGAGGCGCAGCATTTGCCTGGCCATGGATTCCGTAGCCCGCCAAAGGACTGCTTGTCGGAGGATACTGTTGAGGCTGTATTTGAGGCGGCGGCTGCTGCTGAGGCGGCTGTGGAGGATTTTGTCGGATGGAAATCGGCCCGCTGTCGTGAACGAGGCCTCGAGAATGACCGTGGGGGAAAGCATCTACCTGAGGCGGACCATACATCGGTTGGGCTGGGATTGAACCGCCCACGGGCAAGTTGCCATAGCCACCGGACTGTTGAGCAAACGCCACCTGAGGATGAGGCGGATAGGCTGGTTGAGGGTGGTGCCCGCTGAAATGGTTTGGGAACGACGGATGGAATTGTCCTTGTGATTGGGGCACCCACGTCTGCTGCTGCGGGCCCCAGAAAGGCGTGTACTGATTTCTGGAATCGAAACTGTCCGAGTCATCACGGCGTTGTTTACCAGATTTGCCGCGCTTCATATTTCCCTGCTTGGCGTTTGTAGATAGGGAGCTGGTGCGGGACATGCCATTGTCCCCAGTATTGTCTGCAGTCAAACCGATGTTAGCCAACTGCCCGCAATTTAGGATCATAAGTAGCTTACCAGTTACGCTGTCTTCGGAATTACCAAAGATGCGCTCACGAGCCTGCTTGTACAGTTCCTCGCGCTGCTCCAAGGGGAGCCTGACGACTGTTGATTAGCAGCATGAAAGCAGTCGTACACGACAAGGCAAAGTCACTCACTTCTGATTCGCAGCTTGTTTCGTCCCGTCCTTGGCGTCGCTGCCGGACTCCGATGTAGGTTTCGAGGCGCTGGCGCTCGTCGCCCCATCACCCTCCTGGCCTCGTCGCATGATCTTACGAGGTAGAACAGCTGGTGGTGGTGTGCTACTGACAGACGGAATGACCTGCTGGGGAGCCATGCTGGCCAAGGAAGCGGGCACACGGCAGAAAGGAGTTCTGAATATCCGAACTGATCTCATGTTCGGTTCGAAGGAATGTGTCATTTGATAATAGTCGGCCAACTTATGGGTCAGCATCCTACAAAAAGAGTTTGAGGGAGGCAGATCCATGTACGGTTCCCTAGAAAAAGATATAAGTGTGTGTTCAGTCCACGTCAACGAGCGAAAGACGTACTTGGAATCTTGGACAAAGTCTATGACATCTTTTTCCAGGCGAAGGAGAAACACGCGGTCTCGGGGATTGCCCAGGGCATCCACGAGCTTCTCATCAGGTGCTTGTCGATAAATAACATGCAGCGCGTCTGATGATCCCCCGGCGCTGAATGGCGCAGCAGCACAAGGAGGCGGACCGCGTTCGGACGAAGCGCTTGCAGGCGTGAGAATTTTTTGTGGTGAGTCGTCCAAGACCAAGTCTACCAATCTAGTATCAGCTGGCTCGCTGGTTAGCGCTCTGTAATCGGGGAGAAAACCCGAGCCCAAGCGTGAATCCCGGCGGAAATATGAATTAAGACAGAAAAGGGCATCTTCTCGAGCCGCAGCGTCCACACTCGCGCTGTCGTCGGGGCGGAGGGACTCCTTTTCATCGAGGGCAAAGGTGGTTCCTGACGTGATGCTCTTTCCGTCAAGACTGAGGGCTTTCGCCTCTAGTTCGGAGCTTGAATCGCATTTCTGGGACTCATCGGAACCGCTGTCTTTGCCCGAGCTGGTCAAGCTTTGACGTTCGGAGAGACTCTGGCGTGCAGAGAGCAAGGCGTTTCCGTCAGCAACCGAATTGGGATCCTTGGGGCGTAGGCTGAGTTCTTTGAGCGAAGAGCCAATGATACCGATGCTGACAATGTTGGGCCTCATTGCCGCAGATCGCTCTCCATCATAATGGGAGGAGCCGTCAGCTATAACGGCCTTGATGGGTAGCTTTGTATCTATCTTTGCGGCCGTTGATGACTTGTCTCTCGTAACAGATGCCGCCACCTGGTGATTTGATGATTGTGTCAGCAGCGAAAGCCAGAGCTGGGTGGATTGGCTTACCTTCGCAAAAGAGGGCCGAGGGATGTCCGGCGAAACCTGCGTGGTGGCCATGATACAGTTTTGTAATGAAAGCGAGCGCCAGTTTATCCAACTAAGTCAACGCTGCTAGTGATGATGGCAATCGAAGAGGAACAAGGCTTGACAGGTCGTGAATGATCGATCGAGACGGGGCTCGCAACTCGTTGATCAGGCTGACAGATGCGACAGAAAAACGATCGGAAGGCACGTGGAAGAGTGATCAAAATCAAAAGACAGAATCAATAAGACACGAGAGGGTGGAGAAGATTCAGAGCGTTGGTAATCATCGTCGTGACCAGCTCGACATGGCTTCAAGGGAACTGTGGTCGAAAATTATGCCTAGCTTTCGATCAATATGCGCTGCGACGGGCAATTGTTGACGAGGCACAATGAACTGGTCTGCCGCCGCCTGTCTCGATCAATTTTCCCAGAGATTTTTCGATGTTGACAGGACTGCAAAGGCGACGGACGTAAGGCAAATGCTGCACCGTGCAAATTGGGCGCGCAGTCGCTGCTGAAGGGCATGCGAGCTGACGGTGGTTTCGTTTGAGAGTGGACGAGGTTTGAACTAGGAAGTACTCCGTAGTCGAAAGAGGCTTTGGCGGTGGGGTCCCTTTGCGTCGCAATTGCCGGGGCTGGGAAAAGTGCAATGTCGGGTCTACGCAAAAGAGAATGGGAGAAGTTCGAGACAATCGGCGTGGCCCGTGTTCTGAGTCGACGTCGCTTGGTCTGCTGGAACAGCAGTTGTCAATAGCGAGTCGGAGAGGGGGAGGGGACACGACGGAGACGTCTGACGGGGTCGAGAAATGGGTGAACATACATATTTCAGCCCTTTCCCTCTGCCCTTTGCGGCCGCAGACCGTGTGAGGCGCCGTGAGTGTGGGCGTTTCGTTGCTTACATAACGCCAGCGAGTAGCACGAACGCACAAGAATGGTTCGCGTCCACAGCCTATGGCAAAAGCGTTATCCATTACGCCCACTGAACCGCATCGCTGGTTGCTCCGAGGGCTGATGCGTACTTGATTATAAGCTCTGAGCTTTCAATTTCGTAGCGACGGAATATAGCACGCTAAATACGTTACCTCAGAGCGACGCTGTGGCGACAGCTTTCCTACTTAGTTCTTGTTCTTACACGTCGCTCCTCTGTGTGGTTCTTAATTGACGTTGACTTGTTTTCTCGACAGCAAGCACGCCGTTTGTCGCCAAGACGCTCCGCCAAGTGCCTACTGAAATTCCGAATCTGACCCTCAGCGTGTCTGGTGCAACACTGCTGCTCAGGGAGGTTCGGGCGATAGTTATCTCAAAACCGAGTACCGTGTCACTTTACTGAGTTAATGCGAGCAACAGCTCAATATATCCCAATTAAAAATAAAAGCAAACATGCTTGGGATAAGCACATCATAAACACAGCGTAGTATAAGTACCTTCTTCTGTCAGTGCCAGCTTAGTTCGTCCTTGTAGGCTTGAACTGACGAAATGATTTGATTTAGAAATGCGTGGAGAAATCACGAAATTGTGGTACAATCAACAAGCTCGCAGCATATTGTCATCCATGATGAAACAAAACAGTATATCATAGTCATTTCCAGGACAAGAGCATATCGTGTGACATCTCTCACAATTACCCCAGTACCATACTTGTACCGCGCCCAGCTTCGTCGGTCAATCCTGCCGACAATGGCCGCAACTCTTCTCTGGCCATCTCTCGATATAACTTGTCTGGATTCTCAAATCGGGCAGACGCAAGCCACCTTCAGATTCCTGATCGACAAGAAGATTATACTGCTTCACGTCCCCATGGACCAACCCCAGGCGATGCAGCCTTCCCAACAATACTTCGCAGGCGCCCAAGTCGTCGATATACGCCGGAACTCCTAGGAGCTGCGGCCCAGGGGGTTGCTCGACATCGTCGGCGCCGTTGATTCCAAGGTGCAGTGCCCGCAATGCAGCTCGATTAAATATGGCGGCTGTTAAGGGGAGTAAGGAAGCTTGTTCTGACGTTCCGTCCCTCAGGCACTTTCGCGCTAAGCTGTTTTCGGGCTGGAGCTTTCAGATTATCGCTATCGCTGTATTATTAGTGGCTGGTGACAGGTTTCCCATGAAGAATTGCTGATCCGTACTTTTTCATCCCAGAAAGACGCCATTTGGTCAAAACCAAGACAAAATGCGTGCGATTGGTCTCTGCAAAGCCTGCAGCGCGCAGCTGGGCATCATAGGCGCGACACGCTTGCCTTTGCGGACGTCAGTCAACCAACTTCAGCAACAGCGTGCGACGGCCTGCCTCTGGCCACGAGCTCTCACACAACCGTCGAGAAGATTGCACATCGGAGGCATTCGTAGATCGTCGGAAGCTTCGCAGCAGGAGACTGTTGTCAGTGATGGTTCGCCGCAATCTGTTGTCGAAGCTCCCCCGAGACGACGTGATCCCTCGAAGCGAGCCAATGATTCCACCCAAAAGCCGCAAAAACCTTCAAGTAAAACGCGATCTCGCCAAGTCGACAAAAGGGGCGAGCGGACCCGTGCAGAACTCGTACGCTCGTACCCAACATATGATGAGCGCGAAACCCATTGGCAATGGGGCTTTCTGCGTCACCAGAGCTCAGGCAAAGAGCTTGACCAAGTCAGAAGATGTCTCAACCGGTGGAAAAAACACTATCCGAGGGTTCGATCACGGCCTCTCCCTAAGTGGCCGTGGCTCAGAAAGGCAGCATGGCTTTGGGAATGCGAGTCCGTAGATGCCATGCGTGCGGCATGGCATAAGCTGGATGAAGATACTCGCGCGCTGGAATGGCCGACCACCATGCTGTCAACGATGGCCTCGAATCCGGAAATGGCCAACGCCGTCCTACGAGCAACGATGGATCCGCCGCCACCAGGATACGCCCTGAATGATGTCTTGCTGTTCATAGCTGCGAATGTGCTTCCCGACCTCCCCCCCTTCGCGCGAAAGCGAACCTCACAGGTCGAGGACCTGATGGATTTGCTCAGGTTTTTGATCATTGATCACCCAGAAAGCCGAATTCCCTTCGCGCAGCGACTCTGGGGCATGTTGTCCAAAAAGCTACCCAGCGATCAAGTCGTTGAGCTGCAGGCATTGCTAGAAAAAGCCAATATCCGTCTGCATGCCAACACACAGATACACTTCGCACATAAGTTGGCCGGGGATCCGGCGCACAAAACAGCTGCTTTCGAGATATTGCAGAGCCTCTCAGATAAGGGTCTGGACCTTAACGAAGCGCGGCCGTCGAGTGTCGTCACATCGTTACTCCATAACAAAGTAGCCGGAGGAGCTGATGGCCAGCCAGTCAACAATAGCTTTTCCGTAACGGACGCCGTCCAATTTCTCACAGAAAAGGGCTTTATGCTCAATCTCGTCAGCGCTACAGCTTTACTTGACACTCTGTGCCAGCGAGGCGAGGTTGAGGAGGCCATCAGGCTTGCCTTGCTCTTCTCGGAATCAGGCATAAAGCTCGATACAAAGCTATGGGCAACCGTCTGGAGAGGTGCCAAGAGCAGCTTGCGAGCCGAGGTAGTAGCCAAGGCGGTGGACGTTGCCAAAGCAGCCAATGTCTCCCTGATTGACGTCCTGAACAATGCTCTTCACGCCGTCTTTTACTTTTCGGAAATGGAGAGGCGCGAGAAGAAACACCAGACGTCAAATCGCCAGACACTGTTCGATCCTCTCCTGCGCGTATATGCAAGGAGGTTCGACCTGGCGCCGCTTCAGTGGTGGCTGCCCGATGCTCTGCCCACAGAGACGGCGCAAGATGCCGGCATCAACTTACAAAGCACCACGACGGATCACATCGCTCCTACCGGGTGGACTTACGAATCGACCATCGTCCCCTTCGTCAACGAGCTGTTCTCCGCCGGAGATGGGTCCAAGCTGACTCCCACGCCAGCGACCATTACCACCATGCTGCGAGCCTACGTACGGAGCATCCAGCGACCATTCGATCTTGTCTCGTACTACCAATTCTTCAAATCCCGTCTAGAGGAACAAGCGCAGGGCGCCGAACGCATTCCTCCGGCAGAACGCCTCATCCACACCCAAGGCAGCCTCATACACGACACCATCATCCTAGCCATGACTGATCACAAGGACCTAACGCGACCTGCGCTCGAAGTATTCGGCGACATGTTAAGAGATCAGCTGCGCAGCAACGACAAAGCCGTCGCCTCCAAACGCACACAAGACAACGAGACAGCACCGCCAGCCTCCAAAAGCACAGAAGGAGACCACTCAGCGCCACTAGACGCTGTGCACCCTCCTCCCTCCGTGCTGACATTCACCGTCCTGCTCCGAGGTTTGATGAGCGACAGCAGCCGCATTCTCGTCGAGCAAATCATGCAAGTAATGCGCGAGCTGGGCGTCGAGCCCAGCCTGGCAACATGGAACACGATTGTCAGGGGACACGCCGTAGCACAGGACGTAGCGAGGACGGTGAGCGCCCTCCAGGACATGGATGCAGCAGGTCACCGTCCCGACGTGTACACCTTCAGGGCGTTTGGCAAACTCAGGAATCAGGCGCGCGCGCTGGAGGTCATGGAGGGCTTGATCGATGCTACCCAGCGGCGCGTCAAATCATAGTGGGCATGCATACCTTCGCTGTGCTTTTTCTGCACATCTGGTCCATTGAGAAATGGGACTTTTGGAGTGACGCTGAAACATGGAATGATATCTCGGCATGGCTGTGGATATGTACATATTTGGTACTACAAGTTGTTCGGCACTACGACTCAGCCCGAAGTCGTAATGACCAAACGTGCAGCGCCTATATCACTGTTTACTTATGGTGAGGGAAACGCCTGGACCGTTTTCAAGACATCATAAGGCAGGCTTTCCGTCCCTTCTCAGCCACACTGTATTGCTTGTAAAATCATCAAGCGCAAAAAATTAACTTCAGTTGTTGCCGCCCTCGCATATCAGCGTTGGGCTTCGATCCTAAACTGTCAAATAATGATGCCTAGCTGACCTGATGGTTCGCTCCGTATGCATGAACTTGGAGAGGACAGATTAGTCAAAACTACGTCTAACACTTACTGTACAGAGATATGGCTGTTATCTTGTACATGGGTATCCTGACACGAGATGGGAGCAAAACAATAAGCCGACAGAGAACCCAGGGGAATTAAACTTCAAAACAAATGCAAAATCACATCGCACATTATACTCCTATGCCGCGGAGCACACGACAAGGATTGCCGGCCGCAAAAGTGAATGGAGGCACGTCCTGCGTGTAATCTGTCAGTATTGTAATCATTTTCGAAGGAAAGCCGAGGGGGGTGGTAGAGGTCACTTGACGCACCTTGGTGACAACGGAGCCAGCGCCAACTGTGCTTCCCTTGCCAATATGTACTCCAGGCAGCAGGATGACGTTACCCGCGATCCAACAGTCTTGCTCGATGCTAACCCCTTGTCCAAACTGCGGCCCTTGGCTACCCTGTCGTTTCTTGGGATCAGTAGGTAGCGAGGACGTGTAAATGCTAACGTTGGGTCCGATGACGCAGTTGTCTCCGATTTTCACCTCGGAGACATCGTTGATTGAACAGTTACGCCCAATAGCCACATGGTGTCCGATTGTAATATTGTAGCCATAGTCGCATGTGAAAGGTGTTTCAACAGTAACATGCCTGCCAACACGGCCAAAATTGGTCGCTGGAGAGGCTTCATTCGGAGAAACGCGAACCGGGTCCCGGGGCTGGATGATCTCCTGAAATAGACGCGCTCGTTCTTCGGGGGAGACACCATTGGTGGGCGGTGCAGTCAAATTGTTGAATCTCCAGCACGCCGCCGAACACCGCTCACGTTCCAGGCAAAGCTCCTTGTCGAAAGGATAAAAGTGATGCCCACTAAGCATATCCTCTTTCTGTGTCCGCCTCAGAACAGCCTGCGAATGAGACAGAGCTAGCTGAGCTGTGGATTGAGCAACCGACAAAGGAGCTTGTTGAGGCGTGTGTGCATTGGGGCTGCTCGGTCTCTGTGCGTGCAGTATGTTGATATGCGGCAGGGGGTTCCCGGGGTGCGGCGTCTCGGGTTCACTCGTCCTATTCAGATCATGCAGCGGTGGGACTCGCTGGTAGTCCTTGTTCATCCTATCTGTAAATGGCAACGGCTGTGTATTGGCACTGATGGGCGTAGGGAAGGCATTCGCGGGGTTGAAGGGCACTGTCGACACTTTGTTCTCCGGGCTAGCAGCGGAGGCACTTGTCATCACTGATATTGTTGATGCAGTTGGGCGTTCATCATCAGACACGACTCGACCCTGTGGGGGGTCAATTCGCAGGATCTGACCGCGGTAATGAGGAAGCGACTCTCGTTTCATGGACTGCAGCCCGTACCCGCTATGCTGTGGCATGCCATAAGGACCTGGAGGCACGTAAGAAGGGTCCTTCGATTCGAGAGGCACGGCAGTCGGCTTGACATCCGGTTTTGGCCAGCCCTGGCCCCGTTGCTGGGGATAGCCGTTGCAGACGAAACCGCCTCGTATACAATTGATACCTACATAGGGTCAGAAAGAGAGCGCACGCCGCAGAGTACTTCTCGTCCGTTCACTCACATTCTGGCTTTTTCTCATCGCACTTCTTCTTCCTCTTGCGGCAGGTCATGCAGCCCGTCTTCGTACGGTTGCTAAAGTTCCTCTTACGCTTTTTCGGGTCGTGTTGCAGCATCGAGTCCGACCGTTGCTCACCTGCGTAGGGGCTGCCATAGCTCACAGCAGGTCGATCTCCTGCGTCGGGACTAATGTTGTCGTAGTCGCTCAGGTCGCCCTGGCCTGCGGTCTTATGGGAAGCGCTGCTCCGTTGATCCTCGACATGGGCATTAGGCGAGTTGATGGACATGTTCTGTGAATCATATCCATTTCTGTCGACTGCTGACGAGATTTGTGTGGGCCAAGAGCTGTCCTTGTCTCTCTGTTCTTCACTGATCTGCCTGCTCGGAGCTTCGTAAGGCGCTCGAAAACGGGTGAGTTGCCCACTTGACACTGCGTCTGGAGTGCCATCTTTCGTTGGCATGCTCTCTGGTCTCGACTCAGGCGAGCTTGACTTCTTACGCTTTTGGGCCGTGCCCGCAGCGTTCTTCTGGAAGCCGCTTGTGGGATATGCTCGTTCTGCACTTGGTGTGGACCAGTCGTCTTGAAGCTGCGCCGCACAATCTGAGGACCCACGCTCGCGTGTGTTGGAATAGTCCTGATTTCGCTCCTCCGGGGAAAAAGATTTGGACGAAGCTTCTGCTGAAGAACTGTTGGCTTTTGGAGAGCCCCCATTAAGTGCCTTGAAAGCCGACATGTCAAGGCAAGGACCGACAGGGTCTCGATTCGACGTCGGAAAGGAAAGATGGATTTGCGTGGAAAGAGGCGACTCGATTAGTCGTACCACAGCTGTGTTTTATATTGGTCCCGAGCAGACAGATAAGCATTCGATGCAAAGACTTTGCGGCGCCGAGAGCAACAGAAGCGATGAGCATATATCAGACGAAGAGTCGAGGATCCAGCCCTCGGCTTTAGTGCAGTTGCTGATAATAACAAGCGCACAGCCCTGTTGCACTCAGGGCGCTACAAAACCCCAACTCTCGCCTCGACTTTCAAGTGTGCAGACGGTGCTTCGTCGAGTCACACTTTTGCACACCGCAGGGCTTGTCAGCAGACGATGACCACGGAAGCCGACTTTATGACGGATAAGGGCAAACAGGTTGCAAAGCGATGGCGATTCATGCAGAAGTAGCTCGAGAGGATTGTAAGCAATATGACTGAATAGGGTATATCCAGCACAGCTCTGAGAAATAGCTCTTCTTTTCAAATTTGCGAGTCGAGCACCGATGCACGAGGATGACAACTGCATGAAGGTAGTTTTTGTTGTCCCAGCTCACAGGTAATGAAAACGCAAGTAAAAATGAATCTGACCAAGGTGCCTCGAAGTTAGTCACATCCAGGACAGCATATGTTGAAGAAGCGAATGGAGGATGGAATTAAAGGTAGCGGTCTGCCGTACGAGTGCGAAGGGGGAAACCCTAGAAGAGGCCAGTCGATGGGCGTGTGGATGGATGTTGTCGGCGACAGGAATCAAGGCGAAAAGGCGGGAAGTGAGAGAGAGATCCGGGCCGGGGTTATAAGAGAAACATGGGGCCGGCTTCGAGGAAAGGTGACTCCATGTAATGAAGACCTTTGCGACAGAAGGAACGAGGAAAAAAAAGACGAGGAGAGACGGTCAGAGGCCATGAGCTCGATGTCAAGTACACACGTTCGGAGAGAAGGGGAAAAAGAAGGCAGATGGCATGTTCAAATGAACGAGCAGAGTGGACAAATGACGGCCGGCAAGGCGCCGAGACGATCGCTAAGCCCAGAAGCCGCGCTCGTGGTTCGCTAGTTTCGAGGCGCACAATAGTGGCCCGGTCGCCATTGCTGGACCTTCCTCGCTGGCTGTGCAAGCGGTGCCGTTATGTCGAGGCGTTGTGCTTGACCATTCATGCCCCAGGTTACTATCGGGCGGCATGGCGCTTGGGGGACTGGGATATGCGGATGGAGACGGTGGGCTGGCACCCGCAACAAGCGACAGGGGTGTGCGTTGTGGTGTTGTGGAGACACCCGCCTGCATGGTGTACGTATTTGAAATGTTGACGGCCGGCAGCCAACAGTGGGATGGAGGTAAGGAGAGGGGGGGGGGGGGTGGTTTTATGGCCTGCTGCTCTACGGATAGGAGGCGTGCCGCACGCTAGCTATCGTCACTAGGGGCCACACAAACGAA
>JARJRV010000433.1:0-26284 GCA_030783925.1 Aschersonia sp. MBC 735 | reverse complement strand
GGAGGAAAGGGGCGGAGAAGAGAAGGGGTGGGGGGGGGTCCCAGCCGGTAGGTCCGCGAGGAGCTTGGTGGGAGAGGAGAGCAAGGTGCGCATAGGTTGCTCGAGGGCCAAAGGAGAGCCTGTCCGCAGGAGATCACTCGGACGCCGATCTCAAACAAACATGAGGAGGCCTGAGGAAGATATGGCAGTGATGTCTCGCCAGCCGTGTCAGCGTTGTGGTGAGGGCTGGAGCATATTCACACGCGCATTAGCCAGTTACAGCTGTTGCGTCTCGGCGGGGCGCTCGCTTGCCTTCCTCGTCGGGGGAAGGGGAACGGAGTTTGGAAGCGTAACAGGCGTAGTGACGTGAGACGGCGCTAGTTGGGTCTGGTGGCAAGCGAGCAGCGGTAGTATTTGTACTGTGATCTCTTGGCTGTCGGCTCATCTGGGAGCTGGGAGGCCCAGATTTATCTGGTGTGGCGCGAAGTCTAAAGATGCTGGAGGTGTGTATGCTCTGCTTATGCACGATCTGCTTTATGCGCCCACACCGGATAGGTAGGTAGGCGAAGCACAACACAGCTGCATCGCGCATCCTGGCCACTCGGCGGCTTGGAAGGGTATTCAAAAATAGCTTACCTTAGGTACCAGCTGGCCGTTGTGCAGAATGGGGCGATGCACCGGGCCCCGCCCCCTCCGCAGAAAGTGTTGCTAGCATCAGCAGTAGTATCAAGTGCCTTATTAGGGTGCAAACAGAAGAGCAATCGGCAGAAGCGCGACGCAAAGCAACAATGGGACGGTCAATTGACCAGTGCAGACAGATCTAGTGGCCCGAGGCCCATTGGGTCCATCTACGAGAGCGGAGGCTTCGGAGCATTGCTTGCAGCTGCTAGCTGGTGAGACGATGGCCGCAAAGCCAAACTCGAGACGCTCTGCGGGGGCATCAGGTAGATTGCTAAGCTTGGGGTAACAAACCATATGTAGGGCGACCGGGGGCATCACCACCTGCTTTCCCCTTGTCGGAGCACGCATAGCGCCCGGACTATCCATCATCGATATTGGAAAGCGCTTGGGCTGTATGTAGCCTGTAGGTAGTAGAGTGCCCTCGGCCTGCTGACATATGCATCTGGACCTCGCCTTCAATGCTCGCGTCTTTCTGCTTTTCTGAACCACGATACGAACAAAACATGAGACGACGCGGCCACGCGCGGCTGCACCCACCATGTTCCGCCACTGCCGCATTTGGCGATGCTTTCCATCTCGGCACAGGCATCACAGAGATGTGAGCTGCGAGTCCAAGGGGGCCGGCTGCTGAACAGCTGGCCCAATCATGACATCAACGACTCCGGCCGTTCTGCTTGGCTGCGTGGCCTTGGGGCGGAGTGCTTGCTCGTATGGCAAATACGGTACCGTACCTGATGTGCTCGAAGTCTGGTATGCATGTGCCCCAAAGTACACAGGCACGCACACATACATGCATGCATGCACACACACGCATTTGCATGTACTTGGTGCATATGTAGGGTCCACGCCGTTGGACGATGTCCCTGTGCATCGTGGCCACGGCCACACGGCCATCCGGACAGGACTGCATCTCATCTGCTTGATCCTCTCCACCTGCGTTTGCTGTCCGCCTGAGTGTCTTGACGTGTCAGAATTCCTGAGCCGGATGTGATACACCTGTGCGTTCATGTGCCGTGGCAATTTTTGCCCTGCTGTGCGAAAAAGTCTGGGCCGGTGTGCGCTGCGCCTGAGCCCTCGAGGGCCTATATTCATCATTGAACTTCTGCTTATTATCCCACGATGTTTTGACTTTCGCAGCTCTGCGTAGGCTTCTCACATCGCACATCAGCTATCGGACGTACCCACCCTCCCCCGGTCCAGTCCTCAGGCTGTCGTCACAGCATGCAGAGCCATGTGATCCGTCTGTGCTCTGTTCGAGATTTGTTTCGACACGTGTTGTAAGGAGAAGGGGGGGTCAGAGTACCGCCCAGGCAGGGTCTGAGTCGCTGTGAGAAGACAGCCAGTGCCAATAATATGCAGGTCTCGCCCGCACTCACAATGTAGTTAATATATATGTGTGTATGTATGCTCACTTTTGCCTGATGTCAAGGCTCACGGCCAATTTGCGCAATCTGAACAAAGCTTCTCCCTTTCTGCCTTTTGCTGAAGCGACCGCCATTATTGTTTCTTCGACATTCAATCCTGACGCTCCCAGTCCCTACCAGAATCAAGCCATCGTTCTCTTCGCGAGGATCAGGCGGAGCGGCAACCCTGCCACATTTCTGGCGCCGTGGTACTGCGCCAGGATTGGTCGAGATGACTGGAAGCCAACTTGAACTTCTGCCACGCCATTCTTTCAACGATCTGGACGAACTGGACAGAGAAATCCGCAAAACTCCGCTCGCAAACTGCTCAGGGGGTTCTGGTCCCCACGTTCGAAATGGGATGGGTGTCAGCAGCATGGCCCGCCAGTGCTGACTGCACTGCCAGCTCTTGTCCTATTATTCCACTATTATTAGCCCGCTGACGCGACGATTGCAGTGGCTGTGCAATAGAAAGAGTAAAGGGCAGTACTCCGCTCTGAACAGCCAAAGAGCTCGCCGTATTTGTCATTATCGGCGATGCTGGATGGAACCGGTCAAAAGTCAATGCCCGTGGTTGTTGGTCGTCCTTCTCACCTTTGGACCCACGCCCTCGGTTTCAGCTTCGGTCTCAGAGGAAGGAAGGTGCGTGTGCGCGTTGGACGCTCTTGCGACAATATAGTAGCGTCAACTCCTCCTTTCTTCGTCCACTGATTTCTCCGGATAATTCCAGAAACAACTCCGAGCATGCATGTCGTAGATCTGCCTCGCGTCCTCCCCCCGTAGCTCGGAAGCAACGGCTAGCCTGACCAGAGAGCCGAAGGCAACCCGTGTAGATACTGGGCTGCGAGACTCGACATTGGTTCTGCCGAACCAATCGTCTCACCATGCCGGCAGGTTATCCATTATTGCCTGACATTTGACGGCATCCAACGAACTGTAGTGATTATGCAATGACTAGGGTATGTGTCGTTTCCCGTTAACGGACGGAAAGAAAGTTATCTATGGCGATTCGATGGATCCCAACTCCATGCTGTCAAGGTATTGCTGTCAGGAGAATCGACATGTCCATCCGACGACACCCCCAAGTTCTGCTAGGTGAATTGCGAGCTCGTGCCTCCTTGTGGTTAGTCTGCCACGCTGACCAGACAGTACATGACATTCTCTCTCTTCAGAAATGCAGCACCAATAAACTTTTGGCATCTCAGCTTTTTTTGGGTGGGATCGGTCGAGCTTTGCAATGGCAGCCTGCCTCTCGCGCGAGCTGACCAGGACCACATGTTTGGTATGACGATGATATGCTACTACCACCGCTACTAGTACTACTACTACTACTACTACATGTATGAGGGTGAAAGAGAAGAAAAGGTCCGCCGAGTTGCCCTTCCTCGGCACGGGGCACGAAAGTTATCTGGATACATGCGGGTATCTCAATGTGAGGGGTGGGATAAAATATGTACACATGAAAATATAAACAAAATGGCGTGTCGGGAGAAGGCACAGCCCGAGAATATAAATGTGGGCAGCCTATTCCTTGCAAATGGGCAGCGAGCGGCTTCCCACAAGCAATAGGCTCTTGTTTACACGCCCTCCTGAAAACGCGAACTGGGGACTGTAGGACTGTCCTGTAGCCTCGGCGTATATGTCAGGTTTGTTGGTGTGGTCGGTGATGTCGGTGAATCCGGGTCTTCAAAGGGATTCTCCGTGACAGGCGTCCGCGCTGGGCCTGAACGCATGACTGGAACTCCGCTTACAGGGCGCATAGGTGCCCCGAGGACGAGTTGTCTGCCGCCTCCGGCTTGAGGTTGAGGCTCGAAGGCTTGTGACCCACGGTAGTAGTCAGTGCTGCCGCTGACAGCACTCTCCCTGGGATCAGTATACCCGTCGCCGCCGTTGACTAGAATTGACGGGAGCTTTCTGCCCGATACGCGATAGAATCCTCGTTCACCGCTGGCTGCAGGCTGCGGCTGAGCTGTCCTGTTCCCCGTCAGATTGGCGAGAGTTGTAGCTATGGCCCCAGAAGCCGTGGATCTTTCCATCATAGCGCCAGATTCAAGTCCTGCGTTTGTAGCACTTTTGCTGAGGGACCGACTGGTTGCCGTCGCCGATTGGCTGACAAGCTCATCCCGGATGCCCTTTCGCTTTTTGTAACGCAGGTAAAGCATGAGCAGCAAGCCAATTATCGCAACACCGGCAAGGCAGCCGCAAACGCTACCAATCACCTGCTTTTGTTTTGTAGACATGCTGATGTCATTGCCATTGTTCTCGGTACCGACGCCGCCGGAGGTAGACTTGGGGGACGGCATTCCGTCAGTAGGGGACGGTTTGGCATGTATATCAGTCGCGTCTAGCTTCGAGGAGATCGTAGGGGCGAGATATATCGACGCTAAACCATCTGTAGCAGATTCCTCAAATTGTGACGATTCAATCATAGCCCTGGACTTGGTTAATGCAGTAGGTAAAGATGAGAAGTTGGCTGGCCATGATGGAACGTAAGCTGGTGAGCCATTGGGTAATACAGCGCGTGACGGTCTTTCCGGTGGAATTTCTAAGGACAGTCATCAGTTATTATGACACAAACGAGACGCTAAGTCGCCTGAACTTACCACCACGTGCTTCACTGCGGGTGGTATATACAGTGGTTGACAGGGTGTGTGCTAGTGAAGGTGAAGTCGTAGATGTTATATTTAGGACAGGCTGAACAGACGCAGCCGGTCTTCTTGGGCCCGGATCCCGTGCACCTTCGGTAAGGATGGGTGGCTGGGGTACTTTGTTCGAATGGGTAGGAGCTGACTTAATGGCAGTATTCGTCGAGTCCACGGTGTTAACAACGGTGCGAGGCGGCGCCAACTCGGTCTGGACCCCGACAGTCAATCCCCGCCAGTTGATAATTTCAATGATCGAAACCGTCTGGTAGATTGTGGTAACGCGAGCAACATGACTGCCAGCTTTACCCTCGTCAACAGACTCGGCAGCGGGTGTTTTCGACTTTGGTGTCGTAACCGTGCCGTCCAGTTGATGTGACTTAGCATCAGACTGCTGTGTCTTGTCATCGGAGGTGCGGGCCTTGCAGTGACAGTCAGACGGACTCGTTGAATACACATGAATTTGAAAGATATTGCGCCGAAATCGATGAAGAAAAGAATGCGAATGCGCACTGGCGTGGCTGTCGCGGGCCTGAAGGAGTGAAGACCCTTGAGGTTGTCCGACCATTGCTACAAAACAAGCCTGGATGGGCTGTCAAACAGCCCACCCTCCGTTGCCGGCTGTTTGTCGCAAGGCGCCTTGGGGCTTTGGACGACACCTATTCTCTTAAGAACACAAGATGTTGATGGTCGTCATGTTGCCGACGGACAATGCAGGAGATACCGAAGGAAGAGAAGGTGAAGCCCCGCAGCCCTCCTGGTGCCTTCTCGAAGAAAGGATGACTGGGCCTTTGGACGCCCGCAATTGTTGTTTGGTCTGCAGCCAACAGTCGAGCGTCCAGCCGTGACGAACGAAGTCGAATTGCTGAAGTGGAGGCCCGGGGGGGAAAAGCCTCAACCAAAGAGCACCGCCTGGACCGCCCCGCGATTGAAGTGTCGAGAGTGAAGGCGAGACCGAAGCTTCACTATGTCGCTCCAGGCCAATTCAAGAACACAGGCGACCTTCAGTCCCAGATAATGAGAAAGGAAAGCTGCGCATGACCGGGCGACGATGAGTCTGCTGCGTGCGGGCCAAGCAGAAAGAGTCGAATATCACTTGCACCAGTTGCTTGGTCGAGCGCGCGATACGGACGAGCACACATTATCCATGTTATTATGAGATTGACGGTCTCTGTCTGTCGAAAAAGACGAATGTTTAATCTCGCTTGGAGCGGGGCCAGCACACCAATTTGGCTTAGCTTCAGGGGAGCAGTCCAATTATAAACATTGAGGATCCCAGACCCTGGCCCCAAGCCATTGAATCGACAGGCGGAAAAGGCCTCGAGCGTGCCGCCGTCAATCGCGCGACTTTGGTGCCGTTCTGGTAGTCCGGCTAGCTGACCGCTTGGACCGTTTCTCGAAATCAGCGAACGCCTCAGCCTGTCCGTCTCGTCCATCTGGCTTTTGCCCAGATGCATGCCGAGTAGCGAAAAGACATAGCTGGGACCATGAGGCGTTACGCCGGTGCAGTGGACTGTGAATTAGCGGGCTCACAATTCGTGGATTTCGCCCTTTCCTTGCGGCTTCGGCGAGCGCATCTGCGAATACGAGCGGAGACGAAACCAGAGCCAGCAGCGCCCCGCCAAACAGACCACCCTCGGCCAGCGTGGTTGATGATCCTTCTCCTTGGACCCGAGCTTCACGGAGAAGTCAAGATAATTTCCGTAGGGACCGACTAAGGAGGGCATGCACCTGCATACTTCAGTAATTTGGGGTGAGTTGCCCAACGCCTCACTCAGCCTGCACAGTTGCGTCCGTTGGATCCAGGTGGCTCCTGTTATTATAGTGCGGATGACTTTTGGTAGCTGCTCGAGGGAGGAGCATCCTTCACGCCGAGGTTGACGGATAATATCGAGGCAAGAACCCACGCCACCCTGGCAGGCTGAGCTCGTGGGCCGCCCGTGTTGACGCAGATGAGATGGGCAGGCTGCTTTCTCCAGTACGTAAAGTGCCTGTAATTCCACGTATGCCATTCGCCGGACAAACTTCGTAATGCTGTTCGTAATAATATGTGTCTGCTGCGACTGACGAGGCCACGGCGACTCTGCCCCGGCTGCATCTCGTCGTTGTGCTTGCGATCGGGTTTCAATTTGTAAAGCTCTTGGCCGCAATCTCGAGCATGACCCAAATAGCTCTTATAATATTCGAAATCTTCGACGTAGCGTCTCGCACAAATCGCAACTCTGTCGCGCTGTCGCAGACCAATCAAACGAGCGCCAGGCTTCGACGTTGCACGCCTAGCTTATGACGCAGTGTTCCCGTCAGTTGTTTGTCGTTGAACTTTTGTGGATACACCTTCCCCATTTGAACGTTGACTGGCCCTTCGTATTGTCGAGCAGAGGAGAGAAGCGAGGGCACATCCAGATTGCCCTGGTCTCGCAGCCATCGTTCGCACGGCATCGCTCCATCGTACGCTGTTGGGCTGATAAGAGTCGGCCATCGAATGCTCGTCATATTATTGCCGGCTCCGATCACTGCATCATGTACAATGTCACTGACACCTTGTCTGGCGGATCCCCGCACTTCTTCGACGCAGTCCTTGGTTTCGTCAGTCTCTGACTCGGACACGAGACGCAAGCTCCTTTTAATTTATATTCACGGCTTCTGTGGAAATGGCCAGTCCTTTCGCTCGTTCCCAGCCCATGTTCATGGCTTTCTCCGCTCGCTGCTGGCAACGACGCATGTCATACACTCAAAAGTCTACCCTAGATACAAGACCTACAAAGCCATAGAGGTGGCGCGAGACAACTTCAGTGCCTGGCTAGAGCCGCACGAGTCCCCAGAAACAGATGTGGTTCTCGTTGGTCATTCAATGGGCGGCCTGCTGGCTGCCGAAGTCGTCTTGTTAAAGGCACGTCGGCCTCAGGCGCTCGTCGTTCATTACTAGACGCTGACCTGGCCTTTGCAAATAGCCCACCCGACCTCCAGATGAGACACAATTTCTCAAACACAGAATACTGGGTGTTGTTGCCCTGGATTCCCCGTTTCTTGGATTGCATCCAGGAATCGTCTTGACTGGAATCGCCAGCTTATTCCAGTCTTCTCCTAAGCCTGAGGATGCACGAGATGGTATTTCTGAAGATGCCGATGGCCAAGATGCCTTGCATCATCCAATAGCATCTTTCTCGACCGAGCAAACATCCTCTTTTGACAACATGAACTCGACGTTGAACGCGGGGACTGCTTCCATGGGCTCGCCGTCACAACCATCTCATGACCCGTATTTCGACCCGCCCTTTCACAATGATGCACACGTTCCTGAGCGCTCATTTCTCGAGCGCATGATTCACTTCACGATCAAGCACAAACGTGAGGGAATCTTCAGCGCCGTAGGGAATCATTTGACGTCTCATTTGGAGTTTGGTGCCTGTCTAGCCGATTACTGCGGACTGAATACGCGATATAAGCAGCTTCGTAAACTAGAGGATGTCGATGCTTTCAAGCCCCAAGCGCTGGATCATTCGGCTGGCCTATCACCCAAAGTGCGTTTCGTGAATTACTATACGCTATCTCCCGGGCGACGAAAGTCGACTCGACCAGAAACTCCGGTGCAAGCAGAGAAGCGGAAATCTGCTCGAGCTTCAGCAGAACACAGCCAGGACCACACCAAACCTGCAGGGTCAGGCCAGGCTTCCGCAGTTGATGGATTGAGCCCTCACGACAGCCCCCTGATGATGGCTCAGTTCGACGGACAGGAAGCAACAGCGGAGCAGAACAGCACGGGTTCGGCGAACCCCCAAAATACGGCCCTCGATGATGCAAACAACCTATCCAGTGAGGCATGTGAGGTTGCTGACGCCAAATTGTCCCTTAAAAACATGAGAACCGACGCAACGCTGGGTCCTGCCGTGCGCGTGTCGATTTCGACGCCCTTCGAAACTCTACAGGCCGAGCAGAGCCGCGGATCCAGTGCCGGAGAAGCACTTGAACTTGGCCTCCCTCCTATTCCAGACCCCCCAAAGAGACCCGAATCTCCTCATCTGGGACAAATTACCGACAAGGATTCCCGAAAACAGGCTGAGAAGGAAGCCAAACGATCCCGGAAAGCATACGAGCAAGCTGTCAAGGATCGAGACAAAGCCATTCAGGAGCGAGAGAAGCTCCTTGAGAAGCGACGGAGGAAGGAAGCAAAGGATCTAGCCAAAGCAACTCAGAAAGAGCTCGAAACGGCGACGCGCGAGAAGCATCGTCTCGCCTCTGAGCTTGCAAAAACGTCACATCAGACGCCCGATCAGCAGATAGCGCATGCTGGTCCAGGCACACCTGGCCAGAAAAATGACAGAGGCAAGAAGAGGAGCCTGAAGACTTTCTGCTCCCTTCCCGGCAACAGCAGTCAAGGTGTGGATGAGACTTGGATTGACGTTTACATGGATGACATGGACGAAGTGGAAGCACACTGTGGTCTCTTCCTCCCAGGGCCGCATTATGAGAAGTTGATTGGAGACGTTGGTATGAGGATAGCTGCATGGGTAAGCGACGATCTGACCAGGAGAGCAATATTTGATGCTGCTTAGTGGACGGCCGATGGAGCGCGGCGCTATGAATGATGAAATTACGCTCGTGGATCTGCAAATTGTCAGGCTGCGTCACAGCCTGCAAGCCCGCGCTCATTTCAAGGTCAAGGATGGAAAATGGCACAGCATTGACGTGGTTGCTCCCGAATACGGTTCGAGTCCAAGGCGTGGCTCAGAGACCCGTAGTACCGGCCGATTGCTTACGGCCACGTGAGAGTTCTAATGCAATGAGCCAAGCAATCCGCCCTTGCAGATCATTTGACAAAGTGGCCAAGCCAGATGCTGATGTGAAAAAAGCAGCCTGTCACTGGGGTCATGTCATGAAATGTAAATGCCCGATTCTATGCTGAAGAAGGTCACGAGACCTCATGATATCTCATCCGCTACATGATGGTTGATGAACCGAGACATTCTGTCTCATATGTATGACAAGGTGTTGTCGTCGTTGAGCCTGCCGGCAATCCCAAGATGTACCTCATCCCCAGCTACGCACGGTCCACGCGCGACGATCTGGATTTGGTAGCAAGTCAGTCACGATGTTCATTTCAACCTGGAGGCTCTGCTTGGTAGATGCAGAGAAAAACGTACCTCGCCCTCGAATCGCTCATCGGTGGTCTTGTGCGCCCCCATGTCCTTCAAATAGATCTCTACAGATGTCGGGGGCACGCCGAAATGCGCCTTCACACCGGGAGTGACTCTGTAGTCGAACAAGACTGTCTGTGTGACAGGTCCAGCGACTTTCGCCGCCGTGAGTGCGTACAAGACCCTAGCGCCAGTGAAGACTCGGAGATCAGAGAGGACCTGAGGGGAAAGCAGAGGCGTGCCGGCGCCCGCCCTCTCCGCTACGAATATCAGGCGGAGCTTGCCCGGGGTGGTGCCGACATGGGCAGACGCTCCGGCTGAAAATGCAGACAGGAAATTGGACGTCGTGTGGGTTCCACGTTGTGTGAGGGCGTTGGTCGACATGGAGTGCGCGAGCTTGGCTAGGCTGCCATTGAGCTTGCGTGAGCTTTCTCGATGGGTTTGGAGCATCGTCTCCGGGCTCGCAACTATGATAGTAGGGGCGATTCCTTGGGTGGCGAGGACCAGGTCGGCGGATCGACCAGCTACCGAATTAAATGCCACGGATGCGTTGCAGTAGAGCGCGGCAAGGGTCAAGGTCAAAGTATAGACACTGGAGAGTGAATCAACCGGGAGGAAAAGATCGGCCTGGCTCAGTCGTTCTTTGACGGGGATGGCAGCAATTTGGCCGGAGATGGCGGAGACGAGGTTTGCCTGGGAATATCGCACCATTTCTTGTGACTGTCCGTCACTGCCTCGCCAAAAGGTGATGACGTCCTGTGGAACTTTCTTTTCGTCGACCTGGGGTAGCTCGATGTCTCCCAGATTAGACACGTCCGTCATGAGATCCTGCCACGTGGTCACATTGACGCTCCCGCCCAGTCCCTCGGGCACATCATTCCAGTCCAGGTGGCGAGATCCTTCATCGACGACCCAGATCAGTTGACGGAGGGAGGGATATGCCTTGACAACAGCATCAAGTGGGAAGGCTCCAGTGGCTGTGATGACAGTGTCGACAGCAGAGCGGCGCAACATGGAAATCAGCTCTGCTTCAGACACGTCAAAGGGAAGAATGACGGTGGTCAGATTGGGATAGAAGGCGCAAGCAAAGAGGGTGGCGAGAAGCTCGATAGAATTTGGGAGATGAATGGCAACTCTGATAGAGCCTTGCTCCCCCATGTATCGGCCAATGACATTGATCTGTCGATTGACGTCGTCTGCTACTGCGTAAGCGAAGTTCAGGGCACGGTGCAGAGTTCGTGACGCTCCTCGGCGACGACATGGCATTACGTGACGCAGCCGCGCTGCACATGAACATACCTGGCTGATGCTCTATCATCTTCTCAGTACCCAAAACCGTCAGCAAACGTCCCTTGGCGCCGGCTTCATCGCCATTGACAACCCTTTTCCAGACGTCGCGCAGGTCACCGTTGCGGCCCCGCGAGAATTTGGGAGCATCGGCGTCCTTGACGTTGAGTCCTGCGTTGAGAGGCATTCCGTGCGGTGCAGACTGCGATCGGTAAATGGCGCTCTCGCCCTCATTCCGTACTGCGGACAGAAGAGCTTGCCTGGCCAGCAGTAGTGGATGGACATCAGGTTCCGTCGCAGACATGATGCGATAGGTGATCAAGAGCACGAGGGCCGTGAACAAGGCCGTGGAGTAGGCGTCCCATTGAGCAAACAAGTCCGAGATGGACGTGTCGACAGTTTCAAGCAGACCCATGGTGGCGTTGTCGATGGCTTTCACCGAGGCTTATTGTCGGAAATGAAATTTATTTTGCCGTCTTTAGCACACAGCTCGAAGCCTGCGGAGATTCAGGCACGACAAGGGGCGCGGCAAGAGAGAGAGAAGAGAAAGAAAAGTGAGACAAAAGTAAGCCGAAGAAGCTTCGCTCTCGATCGATTGACGGCAAGTGGAGGCTGATGGGGATGACGAGACGAGCGGGAGCCCAATCAATCGTGGCGGGCTGTGTGGTGGACCGGCGTTGGAAACGTAGGCGGGGGGCGCTGGCTTGTGGGGTTGCCCACCGCCAAACCAGACCCGGCGTGGGCGGAAACAACGGCGAACACGCGGGAAGGTGCGACGCGAAGCGATGGTTGAGTGCATGGGTTTTGCTGATTGCCAGCCGGGCAACCACATCGTCAAATGGCGCGACGCCATCGTCGTCTCTCACACAAGTCACTGCCCTCGACAACTATAGTCACTCGATAGACTTTATGATATGAGCAGTAAGGGTGAATCGAGGAGCATGACACCACATGCATTTCTCCTTATTGACGTAAAGGTACAGGGAAAACCCAATTGGGAAAACCTCCACCGAGAAAGCAAACATGGCCAGTTCCCCCTATGACCTGTCGAAGCAACAAAAGCGCCCTGCAGACAGCAGTCGACCCACCATTCCCTGTATGCTCAAAGCACCTGAAAGAGGAAATCTTCTTGTCGAAAGCCGCCGGAAGTTTCAGATAGTTGCCGAACCTTAAGTTCAGACTCCTATACGTGAAGTGGAAGAATGGGAGGAAGGCCAATGATGTTGTGTAAGTTGGTCTGATCAAAGTCAGACTGTATATACTTTTGCGTCGAGGTGATTACCCCCGAAAGCCTGGGAGGCATTCCGGATCACATCCCTTTCGCGTCCCCCCGGAGAAATGCACAAACTTCACCCATGATCGTGGAAGAAGCGGCTTCTGAAGCTCAACAGCTTGCAGCTAGTGACCCTGGCACCGAGGTCACACTCGAGATGGCCAAAAGAGACTCGATCAGCTCTGAGCCATTTGCTTGCCACCGAAGCGTTGTGGTAAATGGATTTGAGTCCGACGTCCCTGCTTGTGGAAGCGTGTGTGTGCCTCCATCAAAGCTGATTTTGTAGAATGATCGACAAAAGTGCCGCTACACGTGCGACCCTCGGACATTGGAACTAACAACTCCATGATGCTAAATGATGATGCGCTGCTAAGAACTCATCTGATTTAGAATTATCGGTGGCACTATTCAGGTTGATTCTTGGATGTTGTGGCTCTATGCGATTCATGGTAGTCAAGCTGCCCAGAAAAGTAAAGGACGAACCGTACGAAAGCCGTGAAGCCTCCAGGGAGCCACCACAACACTTCGTATTCATCACGGAAAAGAGCCAACACAATTCCTAGTCTGAAATCTCGCAGACGATTATACCCCGTCGAGTAGTTCCCACGATGCGTCCACTCTTCCCCGCATCGGCCTACGACCGCAACCCCATCACAGTTCCGTTCGTCCGGACCGTCACATTGCCTCCCGGTCAACGAGCCGCGTTTCTAGCACGTCTACCGGCTGGACGTGCTCAAATGCCATAACAGCTAGCTGCGGAAGTCGGCTGGTCTCTCCGCTGACGTGACCCCGCCAAGTCTAAGACGTTGAACCCCAGAGTTTCCCCGTCGATGGTCCTTTGCATTTTTCTTAGTCTTGGGATGCAACATCGGACACAGTCAAAGAGGATAGCGTTCTTGGCCTCAGGGCTCTAGTTCTTACGTCCGCATGAGCGCGTGAACTGCCGAGTAGGGAAGTAAGCGGTGACCTCGCTGCGTCCTGACGAGACTCGAGAGGAATGTCATACGCGATGTCTTCGGGCGAAGTTTCAAACTATAATTCTGTCTTCCCCAGAAAGTGACTTGTCAGTGCTTGTATGAGGGATGGGCATAACACAAGACGCAGTCATGTCATTGCAACCAGGCGTCGATGGCCCTTGCCAGTGCGTTTCGCAGCCATTCCTCGTCAAGTCTCGAGTCAGCATCGAATCCATGCTCGCCGTCTCTCTCCGTTAGCGTTACAACTTCGTGTCCGAACGTTTTTCTAGCACACTCGACGAAGCTCCGTGATGATTGAATTGGCACGACAGTGTCATCCAGGCCGTGCAGAATTGTGATTCCTCCGTCAGGGGCAGCCGCATCGGGCACCTTCAAGGCTTCCAAAGGAAACCAGAGTTTTCTTCCTTCCGGCGAACCCTCCGTGTTCCGCTGATACAACTTGCCCAGGTGTCCATGTTGGACAGTAGCAAGCATGAAGTCTAGTCTTTCAAGTGGTCCCGGAGAGCTTTTCGGTTGGTCGAATTGAAAGGCGGCTATTGCATCACTGTATACGCTCTCTGGCACATCATGCTTGAGGGGCGGAGTTCTCCGTGGCTCCATGAAATCAGCTGACATCATGTCTATGCATGGATAGGTAGCGATGGCGGCGCGAACTCGTGTGCCATGGGATAGAGCAAGGCTGATGCTGAGAAGACCGCCTGCCGAATCGCCAACAACCAAGAGCTGAGAAAGATTTATTTCTGCAGAAATGCCCAATTCACTGAAAACCTCGGGAAGAGAGGGCGACTGCAGCCAGACCCAAAAGTCATAGATGTCCTCATGAAGCTGGGGCGTAGTGGCCTCCGGTAGAAGACGATAATTTGGGCTGATGACAATAGCATCTTTTTCCAGAGCGAGGTCCGAAAGCCATCTTGGCCAGAACATGGCCCACAAGGAGTCTCCGGTCACCTGCCCGCAATGTCAGATACTCTTCGTCTCGGTCAAAATTTCCCTTCATCAAGAGCTGAGTGTTGCTTACGAATCCGCCACCATGGAAACGCACAATGACTGGCTTTGGTTTCCTATGGATAGGCGCCTGAGGCACTAGTATGTCCGCACGGATGGCGTGGTTGCCTGCGTACTTATAATACGTCTGCGCGATGGAGAAGCCATCAAATTTCTCATCTTTGCCGTCCATTGTCATGTTGTTGATAGCTTTAGAAGGTGAGCTATTGATGGTCATACTATTGCAATTCCGTCAGAAGCCTAGTCGGCAGCTGCAACTGGAGAAGCATCTTTATACTGCCTCGTTCAGGAAAAAAGCCTTATGTTTCGATCATTCATGCCCTTGTCATCCTGGTGTCGGCCCGGAGCAAATATGGCCAAGACCCGACGCTGGCATGGACGGTATTGACGGAATAAGAGCGTTGCGGTGACGACGTTATCTCCGACAAGTTAGCTCGCCATCGCAAGTCAGAGCCATTGACCAAATTTGTCATCACGAAACATAGGTCAGCCGTTGAAATATTTTTGCAGTAGACATTTCGACATTGAGACACTTTCCGAAGTGGTCTTTCTATTTTTCCCACGTCACACGCGGGATGCAAGCGGCTCCTTCTCCTGCTTAATTGACGAAGACGCATCCCTGCCCGTGAGGCATGTTGTGGCATCCGAAGTGATCGCGTCTGGGGGATCAGATGAAGTCATTGCAGCATGTAGGCCGGCGTGCGTAACGTGTCCAATGGAAGCGGGCATCAAACGTGTTGGATTGATGCCTTCCTGAGATTGTCGTCCTAGATGCTCGAATTATCGCTCAGTTAAATTGCCTGAGGCCCACTGTGCGTGCGTGCCCAAAAGGGAAAGAGAGACTCAGGTGGCTCTGGCCTAACTCAAGTCTTTGTACAAAACATGCTCTGGACGTCGAGCCGTGGTCCTCTTTTTCCCACAGCCTTTAGTTTCAAACGTCAATAGGAAAGTCGAGCAATGCAAGTATCAGTCTTGTCCATGCTTATCATCCCAAGGTGAAATGATCCCTTCGTATGGCTCATACCCGTCAAACATGCCGCATCATAGTCTCACGACTCATTGGTGAGCAGGGTGTCCACGAATGAGGACCAAGGCCTCTGAATGATTCTATGACGCCTCTGGAATCTCGAAGCAACACCAAAGGCCCCTGCCTCTTCTTATGTCCAGCCGCAAGCTGCGCGTTGAATACAGTATCGCACTCGAAAG
The DNA here is from genome assembly GCA_030783925.1 of Aschersonia sp. MBC 735. NCBI lineage: Eukaryota > Fungi > Ascomycota > Sordariomycetes > Hypocreales > Clavicipitaceae > Aschersonia > Aschersonia sp. MBC 735. The sequence goes on along the minus strand of JARJRV010000433.1, from coordinate 10,696 downwards.
TTTTTCTGCCAATGATGTTGTCGAGCTGCAGGCTTTCTAAAGGATCTCCACGACTATATTCGCCAGTAAATACAATCAGTGCAGTCTGTCTACTAGAATTCGACAGTCCGCGAGCGTCAAGAGCAGGGGGCTAAGAATTGATCGGGCGGGCTTGAGTTTGACTTCTTGGCTTCGCCTTTTGCCAGAAACATCACACTTGGAAGTCGTCACTTTCCGCAGCTTGCTCCAGAGCCGCGATCGATATAGTAATGTGAATGGAACATCGTAATGTGACGGCACACATTTTCGGTAAAAAAATCGGCCCTGGCCAAGTCTTGGACAGTCCTGCCTCCGGAATATGACCATTGCTGGTCTAAGAAACTAGCGCACTTACACTGCCGATAGCAATGCGACTGATACTCAGTGTTTCCCTCCTTTTGAGATACCTTGACCTGGCATTCGAAGCTGACACAGCCTCGTCAAGCTACGCCGGCCCGTATACTTCAAGATCCTCATTCAATAGTAAGTGGAAAGAAAACCTCGACCCCTGATGTCATATCTCCCATAGATTCGGACCGACAAGTTGAGTTTATCACCACGAAGATGGAGTTGTGCAACGTTCTTGAAAGTAAGGCAGCCTTTTGGGGGGTGCTATATCGATCGGTCCTTATTGCATGTGGTTCGATAAGCAATCAAGTTCCATGTCTACTCCCGCAAATGAGACCGCTTTAGGCACGCTCGCCGTAAAACGGCCCCGTTGAAAGGTCGCATCAACTGATGCTCAGCCATCCCGGAAGTTTCACAGTACGATGTCGCCAGAGTGCGCGTGGAATCGAGTTCATGTGTTCCAGCGGCGCATGGCCAACACGGTCCCTGCACATGTCAACAGCGGAAAAACCAGGATTCCCAGAAGGTTCACAACTAAGATCAAACGACATATTGTGCCAGGGTTCCTGTCAGGGGAATCTGATACTACTGGCCTCAACAAGTATCCATCCAATGTGCACGTTGCATGTGCAGCGGCGACTGGATTAGGACGCAAGTTGTCTGCACCAAGGAGTCAACAGAAGAAGTGACAATCGTGCAAGATGACAATCGTGCATGAGACCACTACCCGCACCATGCAGAGCATTGGCAAGTCATAATAGGCTTATGGTCGATTGAACCGTGGCGGAAATGCCGACAATGCGACATTCTCACGATGACGTGTGAAAGCACACAGACTCAGCCGCGTTGCAAAGACAAAGCACTGATGCAGCAAATTGGCCAAGGCTTCGATATTAGGCTCAAAGCGCGCGCGGGTCGCTGGTGTTTGGCGTGGGTGCCTTACTTGTCTCACATCGCGAGCATTCCAGTTGCCCAGATCCAAGATTTGTGTGACTGGCTGCGGCGAAACAGCATCTCGGGTGAGAGCGAAAGCAATCCCGCAAGCCGTGTGATTCGGAGATGACCCCTGTGACGGGACATTGGGCAGAATCCGATTGCCTCTGATCCATGGCAAGGCTTGAGACATTGCAGCCTCTAGCCTCTAATTCCCTCGGAATATGATCTGATCGGGAGTGGTGTGAATTCCGCCCAGGGCACGGCATGTGACGAGCTGCTTTCAGTCAGGACTTTATTTAAATGCTCTGCCATTGACTTTCGTGACGCTGAATCTCCTCCCTTGTCAGCTCGCGTTCCCCATGCGCACACGCCGGTCGGATCTTCATCATCATGCATCTGTTGAGGTCGGCTGTCTTGGCCTTACTCCTTCCGCGTGGGATATTCGCCATGCCGCTTGCTGACAGATTGACGCCCATTCTGCCCAGCCAAGATTCCTTTTACAATGTGCCTCGAGATGTCCACCTCCAACGACCCGGCTCTATTCTGAATCATAGGAGACCGCCATCTCCCATTGCCGCGTTAGGTATAGCACGCGCAAATATCTACGATAGTCATCAGATCTTGTACAGAACAACAGATAGTCACGGCAACGCCACCGCGACGGTCCTGACCGTTCTCGTCCCACACAACGCCGACTACACGAAGGTTTTGTCGTATCAAGTTGCGGAGGACGCAGCTTTCCTGAATTGCGCCCCTTCGTATGCCTTTCAACTCGAATCTGCCACAGGCGAGTCTCTGGGCACCATGGTGACCCAGGCCGAGGTGCTCCTCATCGAAACGGCCCTGGAGCAAGGATGGGTCGTCATCGTCCCTGACTTTCAGGGTCCAGGGAGTGCCTTTCTGGCAAACCGACTCGCCGGACAGGCGATACTGGATGGCATCAGAGCAGCACTACAGTCGTCGAACTTCACAGGGATCGCCCAACAACCAACCATAGCGTTGTGGGGGTATTCCGGCGGAGGCATCACCAGTGCCTGGGCAGCGGAGCTTCAACCAACATACGCGCCAGAACTGAAAATCGCAGGAGCAGCCATTGGAGGTGTTGAGCCCAGTCTGCCCCCCGTGCTGGAAGAGGTCAACGGATCGTTGTTCGCCGGGCTGATTGCGTCGGGGATCACGGGTCTATCCAACGAATACCCGAGCGTGGACCGGTCGATAAGGGAGAATGTTAAGCCCGAACATGCAGCATCACTTACAAAGATGAAGAAGCAGTGCTTGGTGGCCAATATCGTTGACTTCGCGTTCCGAGATGTCATTTCTATGTTCGAGAAAGGCACATTCAACTTGCCGGAAAATACAGCAATCATGGAGGCTAACGCGTTGGGAAAAGCCATTCCCACGATACCTCTCTTCATGTACAAATCAGTTTTTGACGAGATCAGTCCAGTTGAAGACACCGATGATCTCTACGATTTCTATTGTGCCCACGGAGCCACGGTTCAGTACGAGCGGGACTTGCTCTCAGAGCACGCTGTTGCGGTGCTCACTGGGGCACCCAGAGCACTGTCTTTTTTGATGGGAGTCATGAACGGAGTTGAGCCCAGCAGGGGATGCTCAAAAAAGACAGTGGCTTCGTACCTTTTGGACCCGGACGTGAAGAAGATTCTGCCCTCGGTTATACTGAATGCGATTCTCGATCTTCTCGGGAAGCCAATTGGACCGGGCTTTTTCGGCCAAAACAAAACGCACGACGACGAGCACAACCTGTTGACTCGAGAACCTATCAGTCTGTAGATATTGCATGTACAAATAATACCATTTGACTCTGTGCGATGTAACGGGGGGGCGACTGTTATCGATATGACAAAGATGATGCTTCATGTCGTCACGGCTAAGGGTGACAACGGTATGCGCATGCGGTCGTTCGGCCGTCATTCCCTACATCCTTTCCGCGTGTCTCCGAATTTACAGACTAGCTGAAGGCTTTCAAGATTTATAAAACCTTCGCACGAGAAAATTATTCGGAACCGACTAAATAAGGCCCGACCCAACGAGAGGGTGTCTTGTCCGGTCTAGACATGTGTTGCGGAGACCCGAACAGGAACGTGACAATCGCCAGGCCGGATCCCGAAAGACTGCAAGCATCCTGCACATAAGCTGGATGCAAAAGCGATGCAGACCTTTGGACGTGACGCACTTTCCTATTTCTCCTTGTTTATTGAGGGGGGCCGCGGGGCGCATCTGAAGAGACCCCCGCCCGCCATGATCCACTCTCGGCTCCACATAATGGCTCGATAATCTGCCAAGAGGCAGGCCCATTCGGGACCAGCAGTCTGCCTAAGTGGTTGGCTGGCGCCTGCCATCTACCTCTCAGGTAAGGTACTTTAAGTGAGGTGATGGCCGCATTTGGCTCAGGGTACCATGATGCAAGACGCAAGGTCTTTGAAGCTTCAGGGGCTGCAGTCTGCGCCTACGAGAGCCCTGGTTTGAACATATCAGAAGGTGTGGCCCCATATTTTGCTTTGCGGTACAGTTGTTGAAGTATCTTGTTCCTCAAAGTGCTGTAGCTGCTACGGAAGGTCCAACTGCGAGCTTCTCGCCTAACATACTTCGCACTAGTCATAGCTTGTGCATCGGGCGGGTCCGGCGTACTCCGTACAGAGCTGCAACTTGCCAATATCTCCAGAGTGCAGATGGCCAATGTCCAGCAGAGCATCTGATTGGCAACATTTCGACGGATCTATTTTTCGGTGACGCACGGGGACTTTCAGCCAATTGAATACCAGCCCGAGCGAGCTCTATGCTTGGCTGTTGGGAGCGATCCCCTGTATCGCACACAACATGATGCGGATGACTGGAGGGCTGGTCTGCCTATCTTGCCTTTCAAGAGATTCAGACCTGCCATCGGCGCAACCATTTGTATCGACGCTGGGCTTGCATCATGATGAAGGAGACTTCCTATAGGCGCCTGCTTCCCAGCTCTGCAAAAGTCAAAAGCGATGACAGCATCGACGATGAACCTGCCCCTTCGGCCACTTGTTCCGTCAATTTCGTTGCTTGTGGCCCATGTCGTAAGAGGAAAATGAAGGTGAGCTTGGCGAAACACCCCTCCTTGCTTCCGGTCATCCCCGTCTCAAGGTAGATCTAATGACGGTCGGCTGACGTCCTTCGGTCAAAGTGCGGCGGCCAACGCCCCAGCTGCGACAGGTGCTCCCGAGCGAATTCCCAGTGCACCTACGACGCTGACCCTGGAGAGTCCCGGGCCGCAACAATGAAGAAGAGATGTACGGCTCTGATCGAGTGCAACGACCGCCTGCATACGGAGCTCCATTCACTGAAAAAGTTGTATGGCTTTATTCGTGCTGCTCCCGAAAGCGAGGCCTTAAGCATCTTCAAGCAGATCCGCTCGAACAGCAACAGCGACCCCGGCGATGTTCTGCGATATCTCTCTAATCATGGCATGATGCGCTCTGATGAGGTCCATCAGTCCTCAGCATGCGATGATGCAAGTAGACGTGGCAACCACTATCTAGTCGTGCCAGATAAGATGGCTCTTCGAGCGTTACCTTGGACCACCATTGCCGGGGACTCCGATGTGACAGAGCTCGTCACGCAATATTTCGCGTGTGATAACTTGTGCGTCTTTCCGCCGATAGATCGAAGGGCTTTCATACGCGAAATGAACGCCGGGTGCCCGTCGAAATCGAACGCTTGTTCTCCTGCGCTCGTAAATGCCATCTGTGCGCAGCAAAGTGTATGCCAAGCCCTCCACTCCTTCCTCCTCCTTCGACATTAATGGTGTCCTAGGCTCTCTTCCCTAAAGCTTCCTTGGATGATTCGACAAGGCCTGTTTCGAGGGAGCTTTTCCTGACTGAAGCAAAGCGCTTGCTCCCGGGCGAGGCCCTCATATCGTCTTTAGCGAGCTGTCAAGCGGCATGCCTCATACATAGCATGACAGCCCAGAACAGCTGACTGATTAGTGTGTTGATCAAGCCAGACGATGCATCCCGAGGTGCACTTTTCCCTTCGAACCCGTCCGATGCAGTCTGCTTTGCTTGAAGATGAGCCTTTGCTGGTTTGGGCCATCGATGGTGTCATATGTTGGCCGGAATATGCAGCGTTGGGCTACTTCCGAGATTGTTTGTTCGCCTTCCTTCCATTTACTCCCTTCTGCTCGTGGATATCTAGAGCATATCTAGTGCAGCCGGACGTGTTTCGCACTTTTTTTTGGCTTTTGCCTGATTATTGCTTTGGTGATGAGGATTAGTCAAACCGCAAAATGCCCATGCCGAGCCACTTTGCGTGTTTGGGATACCCGGTGGCGATGTGTGATTTGAAGTCCACGTGTGGGCACGACTTGTTTGCGCGTCGCTACACTCTTCTGGCGGCGTGGGAGTTCGATCAGATATTAGCGCTTAATTGTCATTTATTGCCACATCTTTGCTGAATCAGCTGATGCAACCTTGGCGAATGTTGAATCATATGCGAAGCCCTCTAGAACGCATGTTTGGTAGCAGGAAAGACGTGCCTTATACTGTCGTGATCAAGGTCCGTGGGTCAGCTCGCGGTCCGAGTCTAACAAGTGCATTGTGGAACAGAAGTTCCAGGCGATGGAGAGTCAGGCAGGTGATGAAGCCGTCGGATCTGTCCCGTAGTGTATCAGCCAAACTCCCGGCATACCGATCTGGCACAATCAGACTTGGGTGAGTACTTTATACGCATATGTGCATGGTATGCATCACTTCCTGTAAGGTAAGTAGGACATTGCTTAGTCATGGCACTCGATGTTGTCATTGATATTGCGGAAACACGTACTGACATCATGATGACCTGGTTGGAGCGTGAAAGCGTTCCACAAGTACGGAGCACCCTTGGGTCATTGTCGCTCTTATGTATGACGGTCACTTTGGAAGAAGTAAAAGAGAACAAGGAAGGTAAGCGTAGGAGGAAGGGAGCACGGGTTTTGGTACCCTCTTTCTTTCTTTGCTTGCACTGAATGACTGGTCCGGGGCCCCCATCCCCCCTTCCTGTCCCCTTCCTCTCCCCTCTTCTCCTCTTCTGCTGAAAAAGCTTGATTCTGGCTGGTCATGTCCGGCTATCTCTCCAAATTTGCAATTCACCACCTCGGAACAAAATATCCGAGATCAGCACTCTTGCTATCAAAAACTTCCCTACCAGGTCGCCCATACAGAATGTCTAGCACTCAGTCACTTACCAGAGATGCGCTCTTCAATCTCCAGGGTCGAGTCGCACTGGTCACGGGTACGTCCACACAGGCCTTGAGCGAATGGAGCCAACGGGCAACGCTCACTCTTTCGAATTTGCAGGTGGTGGCTCGGGTATCGGCTTGATGGCCGCGCAAGCCCTAGCTGCTAATGGAGCAAAAGTTTACATCACCGGGCGAACGATGGAGAAGCTGGAGACAGTCACCAAGGAGCATTTTGGAGGTGACGCCAAAGTGATTCCGCTTCAAGCAGATGTCACCTCCAAGGATAGTATTAAATCCCTTGTGAAGGAGATTGAGACACGAGAGAAGTGTCTGTGCATACTGATCAACAATGCGGGCATTTCCGGGGAGCACCATTCCGTTACCGAGGCAAAGTCTGTCAAAGAGCTGCAGACGGAGCTCTTCGATAAGAACTCGTTTGAAGGCTGGTCAGATGTGTACCGCACCAATGTCGCTGCCGTGTACTTCACCACGGCTGCATTTCTGCCGTTGTTGCAGGCGTCGACGGATCTGCACCCTGGTTGGTCTGGGACGGTGATCAATATCTCTTCGATATCCGGTCTCGTGAAGACTGCGCAACATCATTTCAGCTACAATGCATCGAAAGCAGCTGCTGTTCATCTCACGCGTATGATGTCGTCGGAAATTGCTGCTGCCGGCCTCAAAATTCGCATCAATGGCATAGCTCCTGGGGTCTTCCCCAGCGAGATGACGGCGGGCGAAAGCGATGATAGACAGAAAAGCGAGTTGCCCAAGGAAAAATTCGAGGGGAAAGTGCCGGCAGCGAGGCCCGGATCTGACAAGGATATGGCGTCGGCTATACTGTTCGCAAGCACTAATTTGTATCTCAACGGCGACACCATCGTTGTTGACGGTGGCTATACTATTGAGTCTGGCAAATGATAGGACTTCTACTGCGCAATGCACGCAAGCCAAAGACACTCGTTAATCTTTCGGGCTCTATGTAGTCTTTCTTCTCATCAAAGGGCCAATACACAGTGAAGATCCAAAATTGCTTGCCTCATCAAGTTTACGGTTCGAGTCAAGCAAGGGAGAAGAAACAGAGAAGGCAAGAGAGTAACAGGGGGAGAGAAGAAGAGGAAGAAGAAGAAGGGGAAATGGGAAAAGGAAAGGAAATGATTTGACGGCAGACTGCGAGGAACCCTTTGATGAATCGCAGCGACCAAGCGAGCTCTGTCACTTTGGTGTGCGAGGACTCTTGCTCATAAATAATGGTGCCCAAGGTAGCGTTTGGAGGGACCAGTTGCAGCAAAGATCAGGCAGCGTCAAAGCAGGTGCATGATAGCTACCAACATCAGAAACCTTTGATTGGAAGTATCGAACCCTCGCAATGGGAACATCATCATATTGACGTAGCGACGGATATATTTGCAGACGTAGCTTTCTTGGCGTTGTCTCCTTACCAAAGACCCTGTCGAGCAAGTGCCTAGATACTTATGGTAACAAGCATGTACACTTAGAAAACCGCCTCCTCTTTTCCTTTGCAGCAGACCATTCTACACATGCGGACCTGACATATGCACGGCATACATAAAGTCCTTCATATAGCAGTTGCGAAGATCACACTATACCCCTGACTGAATAAAAGAGCCAAAGTGAGATTCTGCCGCTCTCGGTCCCACCTCTTTCTCTTGAGATTTCGCTAATGCACGCCCACTCCGTGCTCGCTTCTGCGTAAAGTACAAAGTACCAAGCTCTTCCTTTACCAAGAGAGTAGCAGCAGCCACCGCACTGCGGCGTCATTTTCTCACTGGTGAGAGCCTTTCTGGCTTCCTTCTCAGCATTTCCCGTTCGGCAGCCATCTGACCGACCGTCTGCGTCGCACAGATGCTGGTACGGGGCTCCCCACGCAGCATCGGCCGAACCGTAGTTTCACTCCTCAGATGGTCTCGTGGGCCGTCACCAATTCTGCGCACTCCCCAAACGTGCGGCAAAGCCGTCCTTCATTTGTCCGCTCGTGACTCATCGAAGGATTCGCATCACGCCACAGCGACGAGCTTCACGGCCCTCAACGATACAATTTACGCTCTCTCCACGGCTCAAGGACGAGCCGGGATTGCTGTGATACGCATCTCGGGTCCATCCTGTCTGCAAGTGTGCTCTTCTTTTCCCTCCATTCTCCGCAACGCGTGCAGGGAACATGAGGCTGACGACGATTCAGATATACCAGGCGCTGTGCCCGAACAAATCGCCCTTGAAGCCAAGATGTGCCGCCCTGCGGACATTGCACAGCCCCGTACCCCCGGGACCTGATGCGGGCAGCCCCAACGTGTTGGACTCTGGCGCCCTACTGCTTTACTTCCCTGGCCCCCGAAGCGTGACAGGCGAGGATGTGCTGGAGCTGCATGTTCATGGCGGATCGGCAACAGTCAAGGCAGTCCTCGCAGCCATACCAAAATGTCGGACCAAGACGCGGGCTCGTTACGCAGAACCAGGCGAGTTCACCAAGCGAGCCTTTCTGCACGACCGTCTGGACCTTGCGCAAGTCGAGTCTCTCAGTGACACTCTCGATGCAGAGACGGAGCAGCAGCGTCGCGCGGCCGTGTGCGGCGTCGCGGGTCACCTCGGCAGCACGTATGAGGACTGGCGACAGCAATTGCTCCTGGCGCGGGGCGAGATCGAGGCGCTGATCGACTTCTCCGAAGACCAGCACTTTGACGAGTCCCAAGAAGATCTCCTGGAGAGCGTGTCTCGTCAAGTCACTCGCATCATGGAGAGACTCGATTTGCACCAGCTCGGGGGCAGAAGGAGCGACCTGCTTCGCCGCGGCATCCGCATTGCGCTGGTGGGGCCACCCAACGCAGGAAAGAGCTCCCTCATGAACATCATCGCCGGGAGGGAGGCGTCCATCGTGTCGGGCGAGGCAGGCACGACCCGCGACGTTGTCGAAGCCCGACTCGACTTGGGCGGCTATCTGTGCTCATTCGCCGACACGGCAGGATTCCGATCCCATGGGCACGACATTGGTCACGTCGAGAGGGAAGGGATACGACGTGCGCGGCAAACGGCGCAGGATGCGGACATTGTTTTGGTCTTGGCATCGGTCGAGTCTGGTCCGTCCGGACCCTCGATCAGCTTTGACGCCGAGACGCTCGCGCTTGCGGCCGGGGCGCCTGCGGCACTCATTGTTGTGAATAAGCGCGACGTCGTCAGAAACAGCGGCTTGCTGAACAGTCTTCTCGAAGCTTTCCATCGACGCGTGGAACAAGACTTTCCTGCTCTGGCCCCCACCGCCAAACAGAATCTGTGCGTATCGTGTCTGGACGGCGACGGCAGCGACCATGGCGGCAGCCAGGTGACATCGGGGATTCAGGAAGTCGTCGAGGCACTCGTGGCTTCCTTCTCCAGCATGACCGACATGCCGTCTGATCTGCAGCATCTGTTGGGCGTGACGGAGCGACAGATGCAACTGATGGCCAAGTGTCGACGGCATCTGCAGGACTTCATTCATGAGGCGCGAGGCCGGGAAACAACAGGCCAGGACCAGAACGGAAACGGCCGAGACGCTGACATTGTGTTGGCGGCCGAATACCTGCGCTTCGCCGCCGACTGCCTCTCGCGCATCACCGGGAGAGGTGAGGCCGGCGATGTCGAGGACGTGTTGGGTGTTGTGTTTGAAAAGTAAATGCCCCCAGCCCTTCTCGCGAGGTGCGCGTGCCGACATTTGCTAACATTAGCATAGGTTTTGCGTTGGGAAGTAGGGTTGGTGAACTCCAAGTCCAGCCGTTGCCTGCCCGCTCTTTCGAGTGACGACTGCGGATAACGCGAGTGATCACGCGTCACTTGGATGTACAGTGATGATCATTTTTTTTTGCCGTTGACTGCAAGAATCATGCCAACAATCTTAAAATTAAAGATGAAGAGCATGTGATGTCGGGCGCGAGTTATGTCATCTGTATCTAGATTGTCTATTTGTGTTGTACATGTATCGAAAGTTGCCCGTGGAGGCGACTCCCATGGTCTAGTCTAAGTGTAGTCTATACAATCTATGCCTCCCCAAAAAAAGACAGTCTATGTGCATTTGTCGTCATGATTCGCATCCTACCCGCGCACGATGCGTTGCCTCTGGAAAGTGGTCGATGCCAAGAAAAGAGTGACGAGGACTTTGCTTCGATGCGGCGTGCATGTCCGGGGGGGGGGGGGGGG
>JARJRV010000432.1:0-46789 GCA_030783925.1 Aschersonia sp. MBC 735 | reverse complement strand
GGGGGGGATGTGGGGGTTCCTCTCTCACATTCGTTCATGCAGCACTTGAGATACTTGAGGTTTTTCAGCTCCTCATAGGTTGGTATTCGGCCTTCCAACAAGGCCACTTCCTGTCGCAGCTTAATCCACATAGGCGGGTTCTTCGCCAACATGAAGAACATGTTGCTCAAAAGGCTGGCGGTGGTGTCGCGTCCAGCGAGAAGAACATTCATCAGCTCGTCAAGGATACGCCGCTTGTCGGACGTGCGTCGGGCCAGCTCGTAGGCGAAGAGGTACTTGTCCCCCTCAATCCCGGTTCTCTTCTCTTCCTCGACAGCCGCCACAGCCTTGTCAACAAACTGCTGAGCCCAGCTCCGGCACAGCTTGTTGCATCGTTCTGCTTTTCTGTTGTCATGAAGCACCCTCAGAGGCCCCATCAGAGTGCGCAATCTGAGAGCCTCTTGGGCGTAGTTGAAGGCTTCCGAGAAACCCATCTCGGACGTGTTAGCGCCTGGTTTGAGAGTCCCAACCGAATGTCCAAAGAGAAATTCAGTAGCAGAATCAATCGTGTACCGGAAGAAGAGCTCTTGCAAGTCGACTGTCGTCTTGCCGTCTCGAGGAATGTGGCTGAAGAGGTCAACGATGAGCCTCTCAAAAGCAACCAAGTCGGCCACTTGTTCGTGCGTAAAGTTGGGCCGGATGAGAGCCCGTGACATGGCCCAGTGCTCTCCGTCGGTGTCAAAAATGCCCGCGCCGAGAAGGCCTTCGAATGTCTTGAGGCGGTGGCCGAGTCCGTAGTCTTCGAACTTGAGGGCCAGGACCGTCTTGATGTTGTCCGGTTCAATGGTGGCGATGCTCTTGCGTCCCAAGACGTTCATGTAAAACGTATTCCCGCAAATGAGAAACCGCTCATGTGCCTTTTCCAGGGCATTGTGATCTTTCATCGAGCGTACCTGCCTGCGCAGAACATCGAGACCTAGTATTGGATCCCAGGACGGTGTTTTCGCAACGGGCAGACAACCATGTTGACGTATGAAACGACGACGTCTGAGGTATTGTCGGGTTTGAGAAATGACGAAGGCGATGAAGGCGATACCGGCGACTGCCAGCACCAATGGCCGCGTTGGAGCGAGAGCCATGTCTACACCCTTCTTTGTCGTGGAATGCCGGCCAGAATCAGGTAGAAATGAGGACCGATTGCGGCATTGGGAGCCACGAGACGGGGTCGTTTCGCCTTTAAAAGAGAAAATCAATCGCAGACTAAGTAAGGAAGGATCTCCACAGATCCGGCAAACATCAGGCAGAGGCAACAGCCACCAACCCGCAGGTTGGAAAGCCTTGGCCAACAAACCCACTTTCCAGCACCCTTTTGTCTACTTGGTACTAATAGTGCCAGGCATTCTTTTGGCGAGCCGCAAGACCGAGATGGATCCCGTTTCCCTCGACCAAGAGCCGCTTGGGCCCCGGCAGCGGTGCCAGGGAAAGGGGGAATGCCTCTTTCTGGTGTTTGGGTGCGCCAAAAGGGTGGGATGGCTAGTGCCTCCCAATGTCGCACTATGTCATCGTTTGAGCTTCGAGTAAACCCCGAAATGTCCGCATTGACTTTGGACTGAGGCACGTGATGTTATTTCAAGCGGAAGCTGCGCCTGCGCGTTCGACCGTCGCTTCAATGCAGCCCAACAACATCAGAGACGGCCAAAAGCATTGCCCGCCGCAGTCAATGCCCAATCCCTTTCCGCCCATCGGGGACCCTACAAGCTGGTTGATGAATTGATTAATTAACCCCACGAAGCACTATGGGGGGTATAAGAGGCTATAGCGTTCTATAGCATCTACTCCATATAGTCCAATTTCCTATGGCAGAGAGAGCCCCCGCCCTCAAAGTCATACCAAAATCATCACTGCTGGGGAAAGCAGACACCGTGGAGAGAATAGGACTCATTGGCTGCAAGGAGGTATGATTGGGCATAAAATCAACAAGGGGGGTCTAAACCGCCCGCCCGTTACCGCAGAACGTCTTGTCTTGGTGCATGCATCATCCCCACAAACAGCAAGCAGCTCGGGGCGGACTTTCCAATGATGCTAGCCCGGACCGAAACGGCATGTGCGATTGCGACTGCTATCCCGCCCGCCGTCGGGCAAACCGGGCCCCTGGCTCGCCCGACTCCATCAATAAAAATAAAGAGAGCTTACTCGGAAGAGTGACACAGAATCCCATGGATAAGGCAGGTAATCACACCGTCGGGAAATGCGCACGAATTCGGCACTGTTTTTCCAATTGTCTCCTGGGAAAACAGCTTGACGCGCTTGGATTGCAGCCCGGCGCGCGTCTTCTGTCATCATTGTTGCTGCCTATTGTTTGCCGAGCTCGTTGCCGAGTCGGGCTTGACCCAGTTGGGTGCTACTCAAGACGAGCATGACCAGTGCTGCTTTGCGGAGTTCGGAGTCTTCCACCTGCAGACAGACGCCCAGGGTCTGAATGGCTCTGCCCGGGGCAAACTAGGTAAGGGCTTCGACGGAATGGAAGGAAAAGACAATCAGAAAGCACAACCGTGGTGATGACACCGAGCCGCAATTGACAAGGGGAGCAGGGTGCAAGGTAGTCTTCCAGTTGAGACTACATTGTGAAGAGCCGGCACTGAGCCATCGCCGATGCATGCCATGTCTGTTCTAATGTCTCGCGTATTGGCCAAGCAGAACACTCAGGTATCTTCGACTCCAACATCGCATCGCGTCTTGTATCTGGGGGAAAGGTGCGTAATTGCGCTGCTCATTCTCGCTGAATAACGACAAGCAAGCCCATGAACCCCAACATGACCGTCTTGAGCCATGGATGCTCCGACAACAAAATGGTAACATAGCCCACGAACGGAAAATATGCCACAACGCTCCCGATGATGTCCTGGCGCTCTAGATAATCCTGACCCTTGGCGTACAAATCGGTATCGTCGGCATTGTTGTTATCGCCCTTCGTGAGGAGCTTCGCTTTGTCTCTGCGTAAGGAAAGGATTTTATCAGTGTCTCGGTGCTATGGAAATCGATGATGCTGCGCTCCGTCTTCGGGAAAAAACTTACCCGGCCCCAAATTTTCGCACCACGCGGTGGACAATCGGTATGTCTTTGCCTTTCACATTGTAGACGACAATCTCACCCACGGCTGTCTCTTGTAAAATGTTGCGATTCCACAGCAAGAGCAAGTCTCCTCTCTGGAAAGCAGGTTCCATGGAGCCAGAGAGGACGACGACAATCGGTGACGGTGAATCAGTCGCTACTGAAAGGCCTTTCCACATCTAACACCAACAACCCACGTCAGCCTGCAAGTTTCGCCGCTTGGGTCTGGACGCATCGTTTGTCGACGCCAATAGAGCAGTCCCGCGCGCGCGACGTACCATGAATGCCGTGGACAGGATCAGCGCGAAGTTGAGCAGCTGCCCGGCAGCTTGCCGAGGATTCTGTAGGCCGGACAACATCGCTGCGCTGCACCGCGTGATTCAAGGATCACCTTGCCATACAGCAGACCCAAAGAGTTTCGAAAGAGTACCGTAGCGCCGAGGCTGCTCGTGTGTCGAGGTGGCAAAGAGCTTTCGTCAACTGGGGGAAAATTCCAACCTGACAGCTTGGCGAATTTGGAGATCTGGACATGTGGCCGTCAGCGAAGGGGCGCCAGGGCGCCAATCACCAGCGCGCAAGCCACAAAATGAGGGGCGGTCAGCCACATGAGCAGGGGGTGACCTACCTTGACGACATCGATTTGCCTGATGACATCGGTGAATGTGCGTGCGTGGAGGGGCGATGATGTATCACAGATTGCATGAGCTCCGAGCGTAAATAGCATCTTTCCTCCCACCACACATCTCTGGCTTGACATGTGCATTTACTCCTTGATCGACATCAACGCCATCAACACCATCCAAAGCTACATTGAACGGTACTCCGCAGAACATGTCAGACTCCACTCCGCAGCAGCCTAGCCTCGTGGGGGGCCACGCGCAGTATGTGAAAGGCGTTGCAGAGGTAAGAGCTCTCGCTATCAAGTTAACCCGCTTCGTTCTGCTCACCTCGTGCAACGACGAGCAGGAAACTGTCGGCAACATTACCGGATCTGAGCCGTGGAAGGCGTCAGGTGAGCAGGACAAAGCAGCTGGGCTGTCAACCATGAGGGAGGCAGCGGAGAACAGAGACGCCTCGCAGGGCTTCGGGAAAGCCGAGGAGCTGGCAGGCAAGTTGACAGGCTGCGAGGGCATGAAAGAGGAAGGGACCAAGAGCAGCAAGCAGGCTTAAGACAAGACGAGAACCAGGCGAGGAAACGTCAGTCCGAGGAAGGAGGAACACCACATATGCCGACTGGGGGCCTGAACTACGTGTACCGAGCAATACACCTATCAACTGCCCGTACCTTGGAGCTCTAGAGGCGGACCCAAATGCATCGCAGTAACTCGTTGTTGCCTGTCTCTGATGAGTGACGGCCGCCCCTGCCTCTTTTGACCTTGCATTTATCACCTTGAATCTTTCCGTGGCCACCTCGACTTGATGATATAATACGCAGGCAGGCGTACACTATTCTTTCTCTCTGGATGTGCACCCCCCTCTGTATCACCAAATTCGTTCCCTCCGTCAACGCCACATGCTTGATTCTCCCAACGACCTGATCAATTGTTTCCTGGTCGCCACATCTGCACGACGTCTCGGACCATCAATCATCTGCCGTATCGTGCAAGACTGCGGGGTTTTCCGGCTTCTTCCCGGCATCGAAGGCGAAGCGTGAAACGCGGCATCGACCATGTCGTCCACACCACTTTTGCACGGCGGGACTCTGCCAGGACCGGTCGTTCTGCAAGATCACGTAAGTCATTTCAACGTGCAAACAGACGCATGTACGATGCTGGCGTTGTGGTCTAACATGCCAGAGCGAAGCCCATTTTCCTCCGCGCCAGTCATTCGCCTTGGAAGTGCATTCCTCAGAACGTTCTCGTCTTCCTTCGTGGCTCCGTCCTGGGGTACATTGTGGCAACCGCCGTCATGACGGGCCATTTCAAGTTGACGGAAGAGTCAGAAGCTGCTGGCTTGACCAATGCCTTTGACTTCTCTGTTGTGTCATCGGTCATGGTTTTCTTGTATCATGTTATCACGTTTGTGAGTATTCCTTCGTATTGGATCCTGCAGAATTGCCTTGACCTGACTATTGCGCATAGTGCTGGACCTATACTCACCTATACTACCCTGAACCGGCACAAGTTGAAGGCAGAATTGAGCGCTCCATCATCAGAGCCATGTCTTTGCCACGCAATTTGGCAAGTAAGAGGAAGCAATTCTACTTCAGCTTGTTCTACCACGCAGCCACCGTCTTTTGCTTCATGAACACCACAATCTACTGGTTCATTACTCGTCAGCATGACGCCTCTGGCGGGGGCGAGGAAGCATCTGCGAGAGCAGCCGACCTCGGCCGAGGGAACGCGAATGTCACATTAGCTGGACCAATACCCGACGCGCCATGTGAGTGATTCCTTCAGCACTGTTGTATTGATGGTCAAGTAACCTCCAGTACAGTCAGTGATCTCTTTGGCGAAGGCTGGTTCAAGCCCTTCATCCTGCTCAATCTGCATGGAGTCAACTCTGTTGTCATGGTGTTTGAATCGCTGTTCCTCAACAGCATCAAGCGACCCGTAGTGGGTGAAACCCCTGGGGCAACTCGCCGGACGTGACTAACGACCCTCTAGGCCATTGGATCTACGCTGCTCAGTCTCATGGTCATGTCTGGACTGTACCTTGGCTGGGGAGTTGCTGGAAAGTTTGCCACAGGCGAGTTTCCTTTCTTCTGGATGGATGAAGCGCAAGCTGGTTCCAAAGAGGCTGTTTCGGTCTACTGCACTGGCTTTGTGCTCCTTGCTCCCTTGAGTGAGACTTGCCCTTCTACATACCCCTTCGAGGTGCGAGGGCGGAATACTGACATTTGGTGGCAGTGTTTACTCTGATGCAAGGATTTGTTGGGATTCGTGAAGGACTCACTCGCTCACGTCCCGAGTCACGCGTGGTTCATGAGCCGCTGGAGTCTTGAGATTGGTGGTGGAATACTGATGTTGCGCGCCAGAATGCTTGCTGCAGAGACCAGGCGGGGGGGCAATGATGACGGATTCGCCGAAGAGCCTAATTATCCTATTGAGTATATGATAGCTTTCTGTATATCGTAATGCATGACCTAGAGTCCCTTCAAACCCAAGAAAATGTTGTCATCAGACATGATTGCCATTTCCGGGGCTTCGATTTGTGTCGTAGCTGCTGTCCATGGACATGGGATGGGTCAGGCCGCAGAAATGACTGGCCACTGGTGCCTGGTGGACTGATGCCTAAAGCTGGCTACTTACTTCATGTCAGATGTGTGAGTATTTGCCTTGCCATGCGGTTTGGGCCCAAGGCAGAAGTTGCGAATGCTGCCTGAGGAATCTCGATGCAGAGTGCATGCGCCACACCCAGGCATTCACGAGGTGGTGAGTGCGCCATGCTTGCCGTGCACAACGTGACGTGGCCGGGTGCCTGTCGTTCGTGGAGCTGAGGCGTCCTTGTCGCTCGCCTGCGGCTTGCCCACCACCAGGTACCTGGTGGCTTACAAATAAGTCACGCATCCCACCGAGCCTCGCTTTGCTCCGTTTCCCTTCCCTTTCTTCCACCCACGGCCGCACACGCAGGGGATCGCAAAGCCTCCAAGAGGATCGTTCGTTTCGAGTACTCGATTGACGTACTCGAGACGGAGTTTCTTCTGCCCGGACCCCGGTGTCGTGTAGTTCGGCCGTCGTTCACTCTTTTACCAACATTTCACGCCCGCTTCTTGCTCTCCTTGTTGGGCTCTCGTGACAGTCATGCAATCGGGAGGCAACGACTCGGTTGTGGACGAGTGACGCTCGTTCTCTCAGCTTGTGTTCTCTTGTCTATTGTCGATCGAGCCGTGTCACCTTATTGTGACACGCTTCCTGTTGAAAGCTCGCAGTCATGTTCAAACGGTCCTTTCGGTCGCAAGGCCAGAGCTCTCGCGTGGACAAGTCTGCGAGGCACAAAAAGTCGGATTCTTTTCGGGATCCTTCGAAGCTGTCGAAATTGCAGAGATCGCTCACCGAGTACGACAACATCGGCCACCCCCCAGCGACGCCCTCCCCTGTTGTGACCTTCACGGTCGGCTATGAGGGTAGGCTCTTCGCAGCTCACGAGGACGTCGTCTGCCAGGCGCCTTTCTTCAATACCGCTTGCAGGAGGCCCTTCCCAGATGCTCAGAGTAAGAGGATCTCTCTCCCTGACGAGGAACCCGAAGTGTTTGCCGCCGTTCTCGAATATCTCTACAAGGGTGATTACTACCCGCGCCTGTTGCACAGCAGGTCCCGCAACTCTTGGGAGCTCGAAGACCGCGTGCGAGGGCCTCACGCCTCACCAGGCCTGGAAAATGGTGGCCGTGCAGCTGTGACTTTCGATGCCACTGTATTCGTACACAGCGTAGGGGCTCAAATCCTTCGCGACACGGTCGTGTACTGTGCCGCCGATCGATACGGCCTCGATGAGCTGAAGCGTTTGGCGCTACGCAAGCAGGGCATGCAAGCTGGTATCGACGTCGGCACCATCCTGCGATCTGCCCAGTACGCGTACATCCATACGCCTGACACGGACAGTCGGCTGCGCGCTCATTACCTCGCCTTGATCATCCGCTGCCGCAAGACGTTCAAGCGGAGCGGCACTATGCAGGCCGAGATGGAAGCGGGAGGCAGCAAATTGTACTTTGACTTATTCGTGGCCATGTGCAATCATCTGGACGACGTCATTGACGTAACGCATGTTCGCACACCAAAGACGGTCTGAAGGGCTTGATTCAAGCGCAGTCCACGTGCGAATGTCAAAGTAAAAACACTACTGCACAATGGATTGTTACAGACGGAGGAGAGGGACTTGGAACTGGACGGGACGGGCACACTGGGAGCACTTCATCGGCACCAAAGGAGCCCGTAACGAACATTTGGAAAAAGGGAAAAAATGAGAAAAAACAAATAAGAAAAAACTTTGCAGAAGTGACATACACGGAACCATGGGAGCGGACGGCGGGATGCCACGGCCCCCTGAACTCCCCTCATCAGATTGGCGTGTCTACACAAGGGGGAGCCTCAGTCGAATCATTGCTCATTATTTCTCTTCTTCTTCGAGGTGGCTGGCCGACAACTTGATGCAAATCTCTGCTCACGCTTTTTTATTTCTTTCTTGTTTCTCTATTCCTCATTGCCAGGAATCCCGCTCTCGTCGCCTTTGTGCACCCGTCGCCGCTTCGGAACGCGCATTGTGCCTTTTTGTTTCATCACGCTTAACGCCTCGCTGGAACCTGTCTTGACCGGGAAACCCTTAGATTGGAAGTTGCGAAGGGTGGTTTCGGTCGCGCGGATATTGCTGAGAGCATGCATAGGTTGGTGCATCTGCCGCTTGTGTATGCTTTGGGTAATCGAATAGGCTGAGAATGAGAATAGTCGCCTCATATCCTTCCCGGAGTTGCAAGTGTCGTAGAAGATTATGGTGATGGCGAACGAAACTGGTGCATCCAACGTATGCGCATTTCCAGTCGCCCGTCCGTTCACCGTCCACCATCGTCAGCTCTCGCGCTGTATCAGCTCTTTTCCCCCGGTTGCCGTCTTCCTCCCGTGATGCATCCCATGATCCCATGTTCGCATTCATCCCCGTCCCTCTTCCGCCTTATACGCCCACTGCGCCGCCCCAACCTCCTCCACCACGCCCGTCGCCGGCACCACGCTCGTCATAAACTGCGAAAAGGGCCACAACATGAAATACGTAACGAGGCAGCACGCCCCAACCAACCCCCCAAACAAACAAAGGAGGTTTCGCCGGTCGTTGCGCGCAACATGCACCGGCAGCGGCGCCATCATTGCCCTCTTGTGTGGTTCTAGATCTAAATCTCGCGAGGGGGATCCCCGTCCCGTTATATACCCCACGACAGGAATGGTGCCGCATTCCTAGACACGGCGGAGCTGCGCCCATGCGGCGGCGAGACACAGGGCGAATATGAGACATAGGCTCGCGATTAGCCCGGCGGCGTAGCGTGGTCGGATGTTGGGCGGGACGGTGCTCAGGTCATGTGTCCAGGGGGGCATGTGCAGGGCGGATGTTTGGACGGCGAATACGACGGCGAAGACGGTGAGGAAGCCGAGGACGAAGAGGGTTTGGTAGATGCGTAGGAGGAACATGGCGGTGCGGGGTGGTACGTGTGAAGGGTTGGGGATGTGGTGTTGGTGATGGCTTTGGAGGCTTGCTGACGGATGAGGTGAGATGGGAGGTGGCATCGTCATTGGGCTGTGGTGGTTGGGAGTGGTGTATGCTGACGGGTCGGGGTGAGATGGGGGCGGGATACGTTCACTTGTCGACGGCCATGTTGAGGTGTAGCGGACTGTCGCTGGTCGAGGTGAATGTGATGGATGGTGTTGAGGTGTGGTGTGCCGTCATGTAAGGTGCACGATGCTGGAATGTAGCGTCTGTTCGTGACCCAGGTGGTCGAGCCAAATAAAGTCAATCATGTTGAGTTGAATGTACGGTTGTCGGTCGAGGTCGTCCGAGTACGAGGTGCAGTGTGCGGTCACTGTCGAGGTGTAGCCGAAGGGGATGTTGCTGTGTCTTGATTCTCGCAATGACTGACGTGACACCATGCCGGCTTCATAACAAAGCGCGCGGAACGATCAATGCGCCTCTGTATGCCGATGACATTTGCGTCTCAACGCCTGAATTAGCTGCTTGATGAAACAAGCCGTCTGCCTCGCCGACAAAAGATGCATATGTACTCTAGAAGGTTAAACAGAGCCAAGGGTCACTGCAAGAAGCTACTGCCCTTACCACCCTGCATACAAATACAAAGAAACCCAATCAAATGCTTGTCCATGCCCCTCGTCCGCCATTGCTCACAATCTCTTGGTATCCCACATCATATACAACACGCCCAAGATGGCTCCGCTGACCATGAAGGTGGTGAGGATGGCTCCACCAGCCTTGTCGGCCGTGGTGATGCGTCTCGTGTTGATCAAGCGATCGCTGTCTGGGCGATCCAGGCCGGCTGCCGGATCGGCCCTGGAGGAGCCGCCCGTCCTGACAGTCAAGGGCACACGTGCACCGTCGACAAGAGGGTACATGATGGCGGCCAGGGCCGACATATGTTGGCCGAGGCCGACGAAGCCATCATACTGCCCGGGCGAGAGGTAACTGAAGCCGCATGCCGTCTCCGGTTCACCGTAAAAGGCAGGCGCGGGGGGGTCACCTATGCAAATGCTGGCGGCCGCCTTCGAATTGGCTTGCAGGAGTGGCAGGATGGTGGCTCGCGTATGAGGCGCGAGTTTTGTTGTCCAGGCCATCCAGCGCAGGAGATAGCCCTTGAAGGTGAAAGAGTTGGTGTGGCACATCTGCATTGGCTCGCAGGCTGGCTCGTAGATGATGCTGTTCTGGAAGAAGGTTGAGATGGCTGTTGCGATCAGGCCGTCGAGGCGTGTCTTCCACACTTCGGATTTGGTGAAGGCGTACATGTTGGCAGAGCCGTGAATCATGAGGCCGATATTGTACGTCCACTGGATGCGCTGAAGGCTGCAGGGATCAACACCCGTCTCGTCGACGTTGAGGCCGTCAAGGACGGCGTAATTGGGCGTGATGACGCCTAGCTCCTCCTCCCATGTCCAGATCTTTTCGGCCCAGTCGCCGTAGCTGCCATTGGTCGTGTATCGCGCCAGACGGGCCGCGATGTTGAAGAAACATCCGTTGGAGACCGAGTTTTTGTAGTCGTAACCGGCGTTGAAGCTGTAGACCTGCCACCGAAGGCCGCCGTCGCACCGTGCCGTATCCCATCGCATGGTATAGTGATTGAAGACTGCCTGCGTGGACGCGAGCCAGGCCACCTGGTCGCGGGGCGGGTTGGTGAAGTTGTGCTCGGCTGCTGTCATGGCCGTCATGGCCCAGAAGCCGTGGTCATCGTTGCCCAGGAAGCGCGTCTCGTTTCGGGGCATCCAGTCTTGCCCATCCCCTGACTGGTGTATCAAGGCCTGGTATATCGTCGGATTATAAGATACGTCACCCGTGAGTTGCCAGTAGTCGAGCAACTCTCCAAACATGGCGCCGGTTTGCCACCCTGGAAGGCACAGATGCCGAGTGTGAGTTGCGTCGTTCCATTGATCGGTTTGTGTCTCTCTTTTCATGGAAGAAGGGTGGGCAGGTGAGTGACGGGAAATGGCAATGACCTACAATAATACGGAGGGTTCAGCTTTCCTGGCGTGCCGCCTGTTAGGTTACCCACGTAGTACCTCATGAGGTTCCAAACGACGGTGGCCGACGCTTGTTTGACGGATGCTGCTCATGTTGTCCGATGTCAGTGTTGTTCTGGTACCTGGCGTACTTTCCATGCCGTCAAGCTTGTTTTACCTTCATTGTCCGGGATAACATCTATGGCCGAAACTGCCACCAAGAACAGTGCCAATGGCAAACATCGCATCGGGCCCAGCATATTGAGCTCCGAGACACCCCGACTGCTCGTGACTCTTCTCTACCCTCTCATATGTGATGCAAAAAGCAAGCGCGAGGGGTGAAGGCGGCGAAGCTCGAAGAGAATGTCGAGGACGGAAATCGGTACAGCTTCCAGAATCAGGGTGCAGCCTTTTCGTACATGAGGCACACCGAGACGTACCATGATTCGACAAAATACGAATTCAGGCACCGAATTAAAGGTGCGGGCCGCGAATGGACTGCACACCGAAAACAACGGGCGCGTCCACGCCCCATATCGAGTGAGCTTCGTGGAAGGACGATGCGTGACAGGCCCTTTTCCTCTTTGCACTGCCCCTGTGGAAAAGGCAAACCCCCACTGACTGAACTGCATTGACGATCCACCTGTCACGTCAATGAGCTGATCGTATTATGTTTCGTGGAAGAAACATTCCTACCGGCTGGCCATCTTCTCGGTCGATCAGCGACGATAGCGCCAGGCGTGAGGCCCTCTGCGAAGTGTCACAGGGTACTGAGCGATCACATAGGTAGCCCGTCTTGCTCGTTTCACTTTTCCCATGTTCTCGACTTTTCACACGCTGAATCCTTTCACTTTCGCCAAGTCCGGAGAACTCCTGAGCCAAGGTCCATACTGACACGATACCCCTGGTCTGATACACGACATGACTCGGGGCCATTCATGCGAGCCATGAACAGCACAAAACGGCAGTAGACGTTCTTTGCTCTGTTGGAATGCGCATTTCAACCCCGAATTGGCCAATTTGCTCGGTTGCTGAACTTTCGTCGACATATCATGCGCGTTCGCGCTCGCCATAGCACGGGTTCGTCAACATCACGCGTCACTCACCCTTGGGAAAAGGGGGCCGTGATTACTTTGACAGAAATGGAGGAGACTTGTGGAGTACGGTGCTCGTCCCGAGTGGGAATACTTTTGACTGGACGACATGGTGTCCACGGCCACGGAAGAAGACAAGTTGAACTTGGTCATGTTCAGCTCAGCACGTTTTGCTCATTAGACCTCGGATCCCCAATGTTTGACCGTTCCCTCGGCTCTGATGTCAAAAACAGAAGGTGCAGAACGGCGTGATAATAGTTGCACGGTGACATTTGTCCTCGATCATGGAGCGACAACATCCCCGGCAAGGCGCCGCCGTCGGTTATGGCCAGTGTCAACAGTAAACCCATTTGGCCGAGGGAGCCCATGCCAGCGGACACGGGCCGAGCACGTTCTCCTCACAAACTCACTGTGTGCTTTCTGCATTCCGACCATATGTGCGCTAAAGGGCGAGGAGTACTGATTGCGAAAAGCTTACGACCGAGAGCGAAGTCGGAGTCAGTTCTCAAGTTTGTATCTTTTCGCTCCCAGCGTCGCGCGTGGGATGCTCCTTCCCCGTCCGCTCCTTCCTGCGTTGGGTTGGTTCTGCCACGGCAGGATACAGGGTCATGTGGCGCAATAAAGTCAACAGGCTAGACTATTATTAGGCTAGTCGGCTGCGGCCTTTTTTGACATGACAGGCTCGCTCTGAAGAGGAATAGCGCAAGCCGCAGGGCGCCTCCAAAAGCAGGACATCATCTCTTGATCACCGTGGTCTCGTCACGGCGGAGTGAGACTGGCGTGCAGCTACCGCTCCCGCTTCTGAACGAATCCCGAGGGCACCGAGTATGACGATGCAAAATCTAGCGGGGGCGTTCAGTCACCCTACTTGATAACGATCGTACGCGTGTGCGCCTCACCGCCAGTGAATCGCCAGGGTCTATCATCGGCCAGTGAATGCTAATCGCAACTCACCGCCGGGTCAGTCACAATGCGTTTTTCCATAGCATCCGGAACGCCTGTTCATCTCTCTGCAACTCCCATCTCGGTGTCGATTTGATTGTAGTCTGCACACCATGCTCGCGTCTCGTCACGAGGGAGCGTCCCGGATCATGTCGCTCGGAGCGGGTATACAAATTAGCCGCCACGAGATTGACGAACCGGCTCTTGCAAATCAGGACCGTATATCAAATGAGTTTCGGCCGCCTGGCTCTCGGAAAAGGCGGAAAATTTCTCAGGTCTGATCTTCTCTCGATATCATGTCAATAATCGACAATCGTTGACGGATGACATTGTCGGGGGAAAGTGCACTGTGTTAGTGAAAATACGTCAACCTGGCTCAGTCGACAACCCGGCAGTGGTGGCTTATAAATTCGCAGCTAAGCGGTCACATAAGCACTTGCAATAGCCGGAACATGCATTCTTAGGTCAGATCCGGAGCACAAAGACTGTACAAAGTCAAACGTCCGCACCCGCGTCACTCTCAAAAGTCTGCAGCATGACGATACACAAGTCGTAACATGGCTCATCATGACAGACATTCGCAGAGGCGGAATAGCGTATCAAAGGTGACACGTACACAAAGTGTGTCACTGGGTGTGGTGACGCTCTACGGAGTAGATGATACAATGCTGGGCACCATTGCAACGGCAAACATAGGATGACGTAGGTGTGGCATCCTAGACATGGCATGACGTAAGAGCTAACGACCCTCGAAAAGATAGGACTATCGCGATGTTCGCCTATATATATATATAAATGTATAATACTTCCGGCATATCCTGACGAGCCAGATTTGCAAAGCGTCAAGATACACCATTTCCTAAAAAATGACCGAGCTTTTGCGCTTCGATGGACGCGTGGCGATCGTGACGGGAGCCGGGTCAGGAATGGGAAGGGAGCACGCAAAGCTGCTCGCCGCGAGAGGCGCTCGCGTCGTCATCAACAACTTGAGCGCCGAGAAGGCGGACTCGCTTGTGCGGGAAATTGAAGAAATGGGCGGCACGGCTGTTTCAGTCCTGGGATCTGTGGCCGACAACGCAGCCAAGATTGTCACGACGGCAATGGAGAGATTCGGTCGGATTGACATTATCATCAACAACGCCGGCACAGACATAACGAAGCCATTCACGAGTTTCACCGAGAGCGATCTCTCCCAAATACTGGACGTTTATGTGCTCGGAAGCTGGCGAGTCACTCAGCTTGCATGGCCGCACATGCAAAAGGCTCAATATGGCCGAGTCATCATGGTTACGTCGCCAACATTGTTCGGGTTCTCACACAATGCCGTCACCGTCACTGCCGAAGGAGCGCTCTTTGGATTGACCAAGGCCCTAGCAGCAGAGGGTTCTCGGCACGGCATCCTGGTGAATTGCATTGCACCTACTGCTTTCACGACCATGGTGCAGGAATTGGTATCGGACTCAGATGTCGCGACTAGATTACACGAAAGCTACAAGCCTGAGGCGGTGTCTGCGACGTGTGCCTGGATGGTTCACGAACAATGCAAAATTCAAGGGGAGTGTCTTTCTACGTATGGACCAACCGTGGGTCGCGTCTTTCTCGGGGAGACTCAAGGCGGCCGATGGGAAGGAGGACCTTACACACCCGAGGCGGCGCAGACGCTGATGGACGATGCGTGGGATTTGAAGGACTTTGTGATACCGAAGAGCCTTCGTGAAGGTTACAGCTCACTTCGCCATCATGATTGGGAGGCCATCCGGGTTCCTCTGGAAGCGCATGAAGCGATGGAGGATGCCATGGACAAAGAGTGAATTTGTGTCGGGAGTCTCGTGTACTGCTTATTTACTAATTTGCTTTTCTTCCTGCTTCTGCCTCAACGTATCTCGGCATGCAATCAGATCGATTTATTCCACCATTACCCGTCCATTTTGAACAGTCTGCCATGCCGGACTCAGCCCGATTTCTTCCGCAGAAGGGAAAAGCTGGTGATCTTGGCGAAACCAAGCCCCCCATAATTCCTGGTGATCAGTTCGATCTCCCAGCCTGCGCTTCGCGGGACTTGCTTGACGGTTTAAAGCGTGACATCAACCCAGTAGTCGACATATGGCGTCTTGAAGCTATTGTCTCGAGTAACTTGCTGGGTGGACTCTACCAGAGCCGCTGCGGCTCATTTTACTCCAGGGCCCGCTCGAGAATCTGACGCAAGAAGAAGAATGGATAGCAAAGATCCGTCTCAACGGCCCCAGTCCGCGTACATCTTGGGGGCCTCGATGTCGAATGTGCTTCACCATGCTATTCTCCCAGATATCGATGGGACCAATGGGCAGTCACATGCGAACCGTCTCATTGACCCTGCGTACAAGCCCGTCGCTGGTATCGGAATCCTTAATTACCGCCAGGAAGCAGCGCGGCATGGTACGCCATGGCTCGGCATTGCCTGTGGCAGTCAGATCCATCAGGGACGCACCTTTAGCTTCGAGGTCATAGGCGGCGTCGATGGTGTTGCGCCCGGCAGGGCGGACGTCTATTGCTGTGATGGGCATGGTACACCTCTGCTGATAAGAGGATGCGGCCAATCAGCCTTCAAACATTGGTCGCGGACCAACGTGACCGCGAGACCTGTAGGTACATCGCATAGCATTGCCCTGCTCTGCATTGCTCTGCCCTAGCAAGCTGACGTTGATGGTCTTGCAACTGAGGTATTCGAACTTTACAAGTCATGACGCCCCCTTTTGTCTTCTCTGTTCTACGTCGCCCTATGCTAATTTTGTCCCACGACGGAAGGGGAAGCTGACGAAGACGATAACACCCAGCCTTGGGCTCAGACTGAGTTGAAGCGCGCCATTCGAAGATGGTCGAGCTCGGCTGGTCCATTGCGGCATCGTCACGGTCCGCACAGTTCCAACAGAGCTCATCGGCATCGTGCGAAATTTGAGAGCGGCTTCCGACCAGCGGGATCAGCTCATCTCGAATGACAAAGCGCTGAGATACGGCGGAGACGTCTCATCATGCCGAAATGACCGAGCTATATGACAAACCTCGACGGGCTCAGGTACATAGTCTGCTACCTTCTTCGACGTTCAATGGGATCGCCGACCGGGTTCCATCAATCCACCAAAAAAATCGCCGCAAGCCTCGAGCAGACGAAGAATTGCCAGCGCAGAGAAGGGGAACACCGAAAGCATCAAGCTTCCCAAAAGCAATTTGTCGCGGCATGGCAATTGTACTGCGAGTCGCGAGAGCTGCGCAGATCTCGGGGCGAAATACGAAAGGATTGAGAAGCAACCCAGGTGTATTGGTGTTTAGGCACCAAGTATGTTTTGACGTTCGCATGATAGAATTTCATGGACGCGCTTCGAGACCAGCCTTTGGTCATCCATTGCGCCGTAGACACATACACCACGCCATCTGCTGTGAGTACCGGAATCGAAGGAGAATGTCAGCGGGCGGTGATGATGGTTATTCGCGAGATCGCTCACCGAGTTGACGATCCGGTTCTTAGCAACTCGACGCCTCACACAAAAGCGAAATAACCTTCATCAGATTCACTGATCCGACCGGGAGAAAACTCAGGTTTCCACTTGGCGATTGCAGGACCTGGGGGGTGAGCCCCCTTCCCTTGTCCAATATGTCTGCCACAGTTCACCCTTCAGAAGCATGGTTTCCTGAACTGGATGTCTCAGGATTTGTTCCATTTAGTCAAACTTGCTGCTTGTCAGATTATTGGTATGAAGCTTATAGTTCAGCAAAGAAATTTTGACTTGTGCGCTCAGGGGTACACAATTTTGCCTGCCTGCGCTTCGGTACAGCACAAGATGTTCAGGTTTGGACATAATAATGAGTGTACGGCCACCGAAGATGGCCCAGCGAAAAGAATCAGTACCGCAGTTTGTCGCACTAGACGGTTCAGAAAAGCTGACATCCGAGGCTGGCCAACACTCAAAGGCCAAAATCGAGCTAACTCTGTCCCTGATTCAATTTTCAGTCCGTTCCTTCAGAGTCTTGTGAACCGTGTGCTCCTGCGGCGCAAAGCATCTCAACTGCATCGTTATGTCCCCTTCGTCTGGCCGCCTGCCACGCTGTGTCACTACCGGATGATTTGCGTTTTCTTGTTGCACTCGCCAAGTTAAAGAGTTGTATTGGACTCGTTATCGTGATGGTTTAGTTCTTCCACTATGGTCTTTTCCAGCAGAGGCTTGTCGCGCGATGATATCCCCGCGCTACTGCTCGGAAAAGGGTTGTCTGTCCAGACTTGTCAAGTGCCTTCATATTACAATTATTCCTTTGTAAGACATGAATGACAGCGGCATGATCTCCTTCCGCGGCCCAGTGCAGAGCCGTTCTTCCGAGGCGATCCGGCGCATGAACAGGGGTTTTCTCGATGAGTGCCACACAGCAACGATGATAGCCTCGGCGCCTTCGATTATCAAGGGGATGGCGGGGAGAAATGCCATGGTGCTTAGTGGGGAAGCGGGCCTGAGTTAGTCGCTGTGAAAAACTCAGATTGCTTCAATCTGCTGAGTTGGAGGCTGGTTAGATGATGAGAGGTTGAAGATTGGAATCAACAGCAGCGTAAGAATTGCCAAACGGATGCCTAAGTGTCCACGAGGATGTGGAAGATTTGATGATTTCCAAGATGTACCTGATGAGTCTTTCTAGCCTCGCTGCCTAATGTGTTACCAAGGGCTCCTTGTAAAACCTGATACGCTGAGCGGCCCGGTCGTAACTTGATCTCTCACGTCTCTCGCAACGCTTTGTATCAAGCGATTATGGCCAGCCTCTAGCTCAAGACGCAGATCGAGGCTGCTTATCCCAACGTTACGTGTCTGGCTCCATCAAGGAATGCAATATTTGAATATCATCATCGCGGAATGGCAAAATAGTGAATTACTGGCTACTACCTCAGATTATTGACAAGAGGTCACAGCTGAGTTAGTCGCTACTACAGACTTTTATTGATCTGTAGCCCCTCAGCTGAAATCAAAATATTGATCGTAAGCATAATGCATCACATATGTGGTTAAAAACTGCCAATAGTGGCGTTGCGATGGCGTCAAAGGTGGACTAGCTCGTGTCTGGTGACAGCTGAAAGAGCAGAGCACATCTGGCCATAAATACCACGACACAAGTTCACATCAGGACAGCATCGGGGTTTCCCAGGCTCTTGTAATCCTTTGTTCACTCCTGGCCTTCGAACCTCCTCCATCGCCCATCAGCCCTCTTTCCCCTGCTCTATCAGACTTGCCTATCTCAACAGAGAACCATCGCATCTTATCACATCTCTAGACACAAGCCTACCATGAATCGGCTCGGCAATGTCGCCGCGAGACTGGCCAACGGTCGGTACGGTCGGGCAAATCTTTGGGTAATCCAAGAAGCCAGCGAGGCGGCCGAAGAATCGTCGTTATCCGTTCGCGAGTCCGAGTTGGGCAGCCTCGCCGAAAACCACAAGCCGTTCAACGTCGGGAAGTTCGGCCCTAAGCTGGAAGAGGCGACGCAGGTCCTCACGCACGAGGAAGCACAAGTCATCAGCGAGTTCATCGCGGCCATTGACACCATCGATATCGAAGTCAAGGGTCTCAAGGTGCAGACCCCTGACGGGGAAATCGAAATGGAGACCTGGTGGAAGACAACCAGGCACCACATGGAGGAGGGAGATTGGAAGGAGGCGGAGGACAGAATCTTCCGCATGTTGACTGCCGTGCCAGGAAACACTAAGTTTGCAAGGAGCCTTGTGAAGGTGCACGATGACGTTAAAGGCATTAATGGTTGATTTTGAGGACCTGTTCGGGATATCTGCGTATTATTGCGCTAGGCTCGGACATCGTAGCCCTATTAGGAGCAATCAAACGAAATGGACGGCCTCTTGAGTCACCATGCAACCATTCTGATGTGATTATGTCATTGTCTTGAAACTCTTGGGCAGCAAGAATGCTAAGTATTCGAATGACATTGTTCATCCCTTTAGATTTTGGTAGTCTCTGCATCAATCGGCTCGCATCTTGTCCACACTGGACACATGCTCTGTTACCCTCTTCCTAGATTCTTGGATACCCAGTGTGATTTGCCCACCTTCAAAAATTACCATACGTATCTTGAGTATTGATACACTAACAGATCGCCACTATAATTATCTATGCCCGCAAGAATGGTCAGAATCGTTCCGTTCTGTCTAGCACAATTAGCAACAAATATAAAGTAAGGTATTTACCTTACTGCCTAAGAGCATGTATCAGCCCTGTTGATGTTCCTTTTTGACGGTTTCGTTGCTCGAAGCTACTTTGACCGCGCAAGATGTAATAATAGTAGCCACCTAGGGACGTAAAAATCACGTATGCTTGCGAATCATGTGCGCCTCAAAATTGCGTGAAATTTATCGTTTTACTTGAGTGAGCCGTCTAGCCGAGCATTGGCAATGGCCTCAAAGCTATCAATGTGGCTGAGACGCATTAGCTGTAGCTGTAATGAAGCCAAAATGCGAGCTGGCCGACGTATGAATCGTCTAGATTAGGTTAGACCCCGCCCGAGGAAGGAAACGTACCCTGTCTACTTATCGAAAGCAGCCGCATTTGGCCATCTCCGCCCTGTTCAGGAAAGGATAATATGCGGGAACTAGGGAAGTATTGCCAATTCAAGAATCTCGACTGGTGAGAAATACAAAGAGGCAGGGCCTGGCTGAAGGCGGCCGCATTTGGCCATCTCAGCCCTGCTCGGTAAGCGAATCATCGCAGTTTCAATAGTCTCGACTAGCGTGGGATACGAAGAGGCGTGGCCTTCCTATTTCTAAATTTCTGGTGTATCAGAGCTGTGACTGAATCCTAGTTGACTTCCTTACATCCTATTCTGGCCTATTGGATGTGTGTCGAAGATGGTCGAAGATGTGGCGTATCACGGCTGGACGACATCGAAAGACCAGATGTCAGTGCTTCCCTGATGAGCATAAAGGCCGTCCAATGATCGCCTCCATGGAGTCCATGGCTGTATGTGAAGCAGGTTTTTGTTCTTCAACCAGCTTTTACAAACCTCACCTACCACCTCTGGAGAGAACCAACCACTCAAGACCGCGCGACTTGTATGTGTCGACATTGATCAAACAAGATGCTGCTCAATTTCCAGAATTTTTACGACGCCGCGACATCATCGTGATGTGTAGCGCGAACTGCGTACGACTTCTTCATCTGTCTTGTGGTTGAGACG
Source organism: Aschersonia sp. MBC 735 (assembly GCA_030783925.1). NCBI lineage: Eukaryota > Fungi > Ascomycota > Sordariomycetes > Hypocreales > Clavicipitaceae > Aschersonia > Aschersonia sp. MBC 735. Next base: position 26,325 of record JARJRV010000432.1, on the reverse strand, counting down.
ATGACTTTGACATTCAGTGTTTCTCCCTCCTACCAAACAGCTTACCAAATTAGATCATTAACATCATGAGAAGTGGTCTTGTGCCTACTTATAGCCATGGGATACCATTCTCGGCCCCGTCACAGTGCACATGAATTATAACGTGCCGACTCAGATGGCGCGATTGATGCAGCGAGATCTGCAAGGGGCGCAGCAGACGAGACCGTGCCGCCACGACTTCGAGCTGGAGATGTTGCGTAAGGCGTCGGCTATGTCACGCAATGCTGAAGGCCATGGGGATGGTATCTGGCCCGCAAGTCCTTTCCACGTGTGTCGGCTTCTGAACTTGGGTCGATCCAGGCTCATGCCGGTACCATGCCAGTTTTGACAGCTGCAACACCAAGCATGGCGCAGTGCTCCGTATAGAAATGAAGGTTAGTCAACATCAATGAGTCCATCGTCATGAGCAATGTCACTGCTGCCTGTCATTGCTTGCAGGATCGACCGTCGCCGCGGACGGTATGTCTTTGGGGGCCTTCCTTCCGCTGTTCTGCCAAGATGTTTGTAGGATGGCAAAATAGATCTCGAGATCACCATGTGTGATGAGGAGATGAACTTGGTCGCCATAGCACACCACAGTAGTCTTGTGCCCAAATTTGAGCTAAAATCTCGTGTTGTCGAGGAAGAATCGGCCCTCTACAGCTGCGCGTTGCCCATTCCGCGGGAAGCTCTTGGTGAACGTCTCGGGAGAATGAGACCTGAATTGATGACCTTGTACGAGCGTGTGCGTCTTGGCACAGATAATGAACGGGTGGTCGATGTTGGATTCTTCTTCAGCGCAAACGCTACATATCCCCCGACTAACAGCAGCCTGAGGTGGCAACATCGTCATCGTCAAACAAGGAGATATGTCTTCAGATGCACGTAATGTCTCCATGTAGCCACAGTCCGAAAGCATGACAGCCAGTCGAATGTGTGCGTGGCTTACTTGTTCCATCTGACCTCGACATTCTCAAATGTAGCCTCCAACTTATCCTGCGTGTTTTTGGATGGTCTCGCAATAGCCGCGGCGACAGTCAGCTCCCAGCCCTCTGCAGCTGTGCCATACGGCCAGGTAATCTCCCTCAACGGCGTCTTCTTCCCCCCGTCAAGGTGATAAGCCCACATCGTTGGACTGTCAGGACCGCCGGTCCTTTCCACGAGAATAGTGACGGGCTTCTTGCCGCTGCGAATCTCTTCGCCATCCGGGATGTCAGCAACGCTCCAGTCTGAGTAGTTGTCGGTGCAGACAGTAGACAGACGGGGAGCGTCGTTGAAGAACTCCACGCCGGCCTTGATCCATTTCCGCTCAGAGCCCTTGGTGAAAGCGAGCAGAATGCCGGCTTGGTCGAATTGGTGCGTGTAGACAGCGCGAAAGGTGAGGGTGGCAGAGATGAAGTTCAGAGTTGGCCCTTTCGAGTGTTCACGAAAAGGAGCTGCAGTACGCATCAGCGATCCGTGCTGTAATCTGGAAATGGGCTATCTGACCGGTGAACACATCGTGTTTAGGAGGTGTCTTCCAAATATCCGTGTTTGCATCGGCGGCAAAGGTCAGTGGAGTATGCATCATGTAGTCACTTGTCTTGTCTTGCCAGTCAATATCGGATGTTATGAACCTGCACAACTCTTGGTGATTGAGGAGTGAGGGGGAGCGAAGTGTATTGAAGAGGGATTTGTTGGTGACGTAGCACTGTGCATGATTTGTCACACGAGCAGCAGCGGTGGGTCTAAGAAGGCTTCAGAATATAGCTGCATGAGTCACATGGAGAGACTGGTCTACCGTCTGGGGAACAGAGTTCGCGGCCAATGTGCTCACTTATGCCGCTGGCGATGAAATGACCAGACGATAATTGACACCTTCACTGCAGCAAGCAGGGCGCCGCCTGACAGTCTGGCTCAGGTAATCCATCATCACGACGAATGGGTGGGCCACCGACGTGTCCGCAGGAATGCGGGAGGTATTACAACATGCAGACGTCGTGACGACAACCAGTCTTCCGCTCTGGTCTGGTCTGCCGTTCTTAAACGTCAACATAAAAGTACGAAGCCAGAGAAGGTACCCTTCTTGCAAATTTACTCCCACATTTTTCTCTATGGGCAGAAAACAATAAACCGCCACGTGAAATAGGTGGCCTGCCGTATGAGTCAGCACCCTGCCTGGGCAGGCGTTGCGTTTTTTTTTGGTTTGGGGCTTGCCCGTGCGCCGCCTCGAACCAGCACACTCTGGCAGCCCACTTTCTCCACTCGACCACTCGCTCCTTTTCCCACTCACCCCGAACCCAGAGCGCTCCAGAGAAGATGTTTTTTTGCACAGTTTTGTTCAACAGTCACTTCATCAGCCGCGGGGAGCCGGCGACAATGTCCGAGGACGCTGTTCTTGCCTCACTGTCCGATTCGCTCACTCTCGCCGCCATTGTCGACCGGCCTTGGATCTTCAAGTCCCTGCGGAGCAATTGCCGTGCTTTTTGGAAGCTTTGCTCGCGCCCAGAACCATCACAGAATACCAACCCTGAGCACACACCTACCTCACTTACACCCCTGGCTGTAACATCATGTCTTCGCTGCTCAATCCCAATAGGAAGGCCGGTGCTGGCACTGGCTCTTCCAGGTCTCGCTTTGTCCGACCGAATCCGATTCGGGCCATGAGGGAACGCGAAGAACGTCGCCAGACGCAAAAGGCATCGGCGCAGTCTGCTTCGTCAGCAAATCGCAATGGCTCTGTCGCCGTGCCAGCCCGTCAGCAATGTCCCAACAAGGCTTGTCCAAAGCCAAATGTCGTGGACGGAACGTGTCAGACCTGTGGTCGTGTAGCCGATGATAGCAACATCGTCGCCGAGGTCCAGTTTGGCGAGACGTCGTCAGGGGCTGCCATGGTTCAAGGCTCTTTCATCGCTGCCGATCAAGCCGGTGTGCGCAGTATAGGCCCGACTTTCAGACGTGTTGGGGGCAGCGAGGATCGGGAAAAGACAATCCGGGAGGCTCGTGTTCTCATTCAGGGCTATGCGCTTTCACTCAACATCAGCGAGAGTTTGGTCATGGCCGCAACGCAGGTCTTCAAGCTGGCTTCGGGCGCCAATTTCATCCAAGGGCGTACGCTCGCAAGTGTTGCCGCCGTTTGTCTCTACGCCGCCTGCCGAGCTGAACCTCCTTGTAAGGTGATGCTGATTGACTTGGCCGACTTGGTTCAGCTCAACGTCTTCAAGCTAGGTCGCATCTTCAAGAAACTCAACGAAGTCGTTCCCATTGGCAATGACGGGCTCATTCCCGTGTACCCTGAGGACCTGATATGGCGGTTCGCGACCAAGATGGAGTTTCACGCCGAGACGGCCAAGGTGGCCGAGGACGCCGTCAGGCTGGTGAAGCGGATGAGCAGAGATTGGATGGTCATGGGTCGTCGTCCGTCCGGCATTTGCGGTGCCTGTCTGCTCATGGCTGCGCGAATGCACAACTTTCGCCGTACTGTTCGTGAAGTGGTCTACATTGTCAAGGTCACAAATCATACCATTCAGAACCGCTTACAAGAATTCAACATCACCGAGTCCAGTCAGATGTCGGTGGAAGATTTCCTCAAGCAAGACTTTCTGGAGAGCTCGCACGATCCTCCTTCATTCTATCGTCAAAGCGAGGATTTTCGCAAAAAGGCCCAAGGCAAGTCGCACAAGCGGAAAAGGAAAGCAGCGGATGACGATGACGGCGATGACACCCACGATGGAGGACACGAGGAAGCGGACTCTACCGTCATGACCGAACCGTCTTCACAGCAAATGACGCCAGGTGGCGCCGATCTGTCCAAAGCCCCTGCGATCAAGTTCCGACGCGACAACGACGGCTTCATCATCCCCCCTTTACCGTCTCAGATCCCCAAAGACATACCAAGCAACCTACCCGGGGCAGACGCCGAAGACGACCCAGCACCAGACGATTTGATAAGTCTCGCTCACCAATTCGGCGATGCCATCGACGCAGAGCTCGACGACGACGACAATGACGAAGAAGACGAGCCACAACACCCCCATCCATCAAACAAGGGCAAGGGGCGAGCTCGTCCCCACCTCCCCATCACCCAAGAATGGGAAGACGACGAAGCCGAGCTCGAAGGCCAAATCGAAGAAATATTCAACGACCCCCTCACGTACGAACACGCCCTCGCCTACTCCAACGCCGAACAACGCGCCCTCATCCACTCCACCTGGGCCCTCCAACAAACCCCCCGCAGAGCCATCTCCATGTCCGCCGACATCTCCGCCGACGAATTCGCCGACGACCCCGAAGTGGCTAACTGCCTCCTCTCGCCCGAAGAAGCGCGCATCAAGGAACTCATCTGGGTCAACCAGAACAAGGACTGGCTGCGCCAGCACCAGGAGAAGGTGTTTCGGCAGAAAGTCGAAGCCGACCGGCCCAAGCAGACGAGGAAGCGGCGCAAGCGCGCAAGGATGGGCGAGGGGCAGACGAGTCCGGCAAATTCGGCGGCCGAGGCGGCCATTAACGTGGCCAAGGATCGGGCGTGGTCCAAGCGAATCAACTATGATGCCATCCGGAGTATTTTCGATGTGCCGAATGCGGGGGGGTTGGGGTCTGCGGCGACGAGTCGCAAGACGAGTGTGGCGGGGAGTACGTTTGCTGATGATGATGAGGAGGATGATGATGTGGGGGATGAGGATGTGGAGGAGGAGGGCGAGGGGTTTGAAGAAGATGAGGACGACCGTGACGCTGAGTATGGGTTGGAAGAGGACTGAGACCCCCTTTTTTGCTTTCTTTCTTTTTATTTCTTTTGCCACGTTAACGACGGCGTTTGATGTGTTGGATATAAGGCGCGGCGGCAGGTGTTTGTCTTGATTTGTCCGTCATGACCGGACGATGTGTGAAAGATTGGCGTTGTGTGGGTGGACAATTTAGACGTTTCGATCCATTGGATAGGCAAAGTACGCACAAAGACGAGAGGGGCTCAGAGCAGCATGTAATTGACAGCTGAAAGTCCATGTATACGTTTTGTACACAAGAAAGGAAAGAATGCAACGCGCATCCCGCAATATATAGCAGTGATGATTTGAGAAAGATCAACTTCGGAACAACTTGCTTGGGCCAACTCCCTCGATAGCGCCACAACGCCACAAAACAGTGAGACTCCTTGTCAAGGCGACGATGTCAACGCGTGCACCTTGACGCCACGCACATATACGCTCGTCATGTTCCTGTCATCGCCAGTCATGATGAACTTCTCCAAAACGACCCTGGACGAGTCATCGTCTTCCAGGGGCGCATTGACGCCATTCCTGCTCCTGGTGATGTCTACCACGACAGCATCAAACTGCTTGCCGACGAGAAAATTGCCCACCTCGTTCCCGAAACCCACGACGTCGGCGCCGCCCTGCGTCGCCATGTAAAAGACCTCTTGGAGGGATAGAGCTGCGCTTGCGGAGTCGTCACGTCGCAGTGACTCTCTGGCAAAGGAGGCGACGAGGCTGTGCCGCATTGCGTTGAGCATGGAAGACGAGTAGCCGCCACCCGAATCTGTGCCGAGCCCGACCTTGATACCGCGCCGTAAGAAGTCCTTGATGGGCGCGGCCATGAAGCCTCCACCGACGGTCATGTTGGCGGTGGGACAATGGGCGACGCCACACTGCAGATGAGCCAGTCTCTGCGTCTCGTAGTCAGACATGATGGTGCAGTGGGCCAGGATGGAGCGGTCGTTCAGCAGCCCGTGGTGTTCGTACAAGTCGGCCTCGTTGGTGAAATCGGGGAAGAGGGTGAGCGTGGCCGACTTTTCCTGCTCAGACTCGTTGAAGTGTGTCTGTATGGCCACGTGTGGGTACTGATTGGCCATGTCACCAAGGCCGCGAAGCAGTTTCGACTCGCAGCATATGGCGAAACGCGGTGTGAGGACGGGACGCACGAGCTGGCCGCCGGGGTCGATGCTGAGCATGTGCTCGATGCAGTCGCGCGTGACTGCGAGAGACTCGTCCTCGTCGCCATCTCGATAGCTGTCAGGGGCGTTGCGCGACATGTTGCATTTGCCAACGAGGGCACGCTGGCCTCGGGCGAGGCACGTGTCGGCAAGAACCTTGGTGGCATCGCCGTGTTTGGAGCCGTAGTAGCTCGCCGTGGTGACGCCCTGGCGAAGCATGCCGCCCACGACGTCATTGTAGACACGCCGAGCGTGGGACACGTCCTGAAATCGAGACTCATTGGGAAAGGCAACCTGGTCCAGCCACTCAAGGATATGGAGGCCTTGGCCTTGGCCGCGGTGAAGCCATTGCGGCGCGTGGTGGTGCGTATCCACGAAGCCCGGTATGAGGAGCTGTCCGCGAGACAAGCGCGTGACGGAGGAACACGATGGGGGAAGTCTGCATGTGACGTCGTTGGGTGCTATGTCGGCTTCCACCGATGCAACTAGACCGGCCGAGTCGACCACCAAGAGGGCATTCTCGATGATGCTGAGGTTTGCGAGGCTGATGGAATGGACAATCGTGCCGTAAAAGGCCTGTGCCTGCGGGCGAGAGGCCATCGGAGATTATGGAAGTCATTGGACCAAAAATGACACCAAAATTTGTCTATCCTAGCCACACCGCTGTTACCGAATGAATTGCCGAAAAGGAAATCAGGCACCAAAGTGGGACCAGAGAACCCAGCCCAAGAAGGAAGCCCGGACCAAAAAAAAAAAGAGGAACCCTTCATTATTAGGTGCTGGTCCATCTGGCAGACGACAGCTTTCTCTCTTCGTTCTTCATTGAGCGAACGGCAACTGGGCCAGCACCGCTTACGGCAATTGCGATACGAGAGGAGCTGGCTCAGAAGCCTCTGACATCCCCACGACTTGAACAATGGGCTCCGGCGACGACTTCGAGGGCGTCCTACAATCACCCCTATCCACCACGACGATCCAAAACTCAGGGTGGCCGGAGCTGAAGCAACGTCCGCTTGGAGGAATCCGAGTGTCCCATCCCTCCCGCAATAGGCAATTCTGTCCGCTGCAGGGATCATGTCGAACCAAACACCGGTCTTCCCTCCGCTCGCTGCCGTCAAGGCTCTGGCCATTCATCACTCAGTGGTCATTTGAGCCGAGAGCTGGTGAAGCCGAAGGTCCAGATGAGTGATCGCCACACATGTACAGCGGGGGTGTATGTCGTAAGCTCTCTGGTACCAGTACAATTTGCAACTGGGAATGGGGAAGAAATAGAGAGGACGAGGTCAGAATAAGCATAGAAGTCCGTCCCGCCTCGAGCCACGTGTTCTGGCGACGTTGCAGGGCGTCTCTCGTCAGCTGACAGCGTCTTGTCGGCTCGCCCTTGAATCGCCTGATCGGTTGCTCGCTTACACGAAGCATCACTTCATCAAAAACACCCCCCCTGTCTGACAGCGGCCCTGCAACGAAACAGAATAGAACTCGTTCTCCTCGCTGCTGCCAATAAGTAAAGACGTTATTGTGCGGAGGGCCCAACCAGCCATTGACTTCTGAGTCGGACTGCACCGTTACGATTCAAGTGGCTGTCGGCCTCACGGATCGATAAGCCCTTTCTTTAGGCTTTCGATAGCAAATGCGCTGCTATACCCTACCGTGGAGCGGATCGTTGGATGCGTGCTCCGCCGGATTTCCACTCCATGGACGGAGATCTTGAGAAGGCGTATCCGCTGATAACAGCGACAAGGGATGGTCATGGTCATGCCCTGGTGATCCCTTAATCTTCTGCATCCCACCATGGGACAGGGTAAGTCTGGGTAGCCAGCCGACCCCTCGCACAAACCACTCGCTCAGCAGAGACTGTCCATGAGGGCATGTGGTACTCCGCACGGAGCACTCCGCAACGCATGGGGTGCGTTTCCAAAGCCCTGGACCGGCCCAGCGAGCTGTGAGTCCAGCAAATGTCTGGGTCTTGTCAGGCTGGCATGTCGCATTGCACAGCATTAGTCGACACGTACGGAGTGCGGCGTGCGCCATCGCTTATTCCGTGAGGTGTTTGTAAAAACTTCCAACACGCAACTGCCGCATCTTAACATATTCCTGGTTCAATGCTCCGCACTGAGATGCGAGCTCTCATCAAGTCATTCGGATGGCCTGAGCATCTTGCAAAAGGCTTCCATCGCGCCACAAACGCCCGATGCGTATGCCATATCGGCAATTGATGGTCCGAAAGGTCAAGACGTAGATATTTTACCGCGCGCATCCATCGCCCTTGGCAGAGACACACACGCGCAAACACGCGCGCCCGCACGCACGCACACACATACCTACACGCACACCCTTCCATCACCCGTGGCGTGTAATCATCGTGTCGTGGCAGATTCGGTTCCTGGGGCCCAGACTCGTGCCAGGGTGAATGATCCGCTACTTCCTCCATGACGGCCGCGGACCGAGTTCGATTTCTGCAGCCCTCCGGCCGAGCACCTCGTTCCAATTAGCCCGACGAGCTTGCAATTGCCGCGTGAACGCTAAGTCGCCATGCATCAACCTTGTCTGAGCCTATTCGCAAAGCAAGTCTGTGCAGGCTGTTTGCATGCAGGAATTCGATGCAGCTGTTCTGCACGCTCGTGTGCCATCGTTCTGATCCAGTGTCAGTTCAGACAATGAAAATGGTTGACCACGTCCGATTTCGAGAAGAAACGTGCCGTTCGCCGCCGGGCATGTCGTCTCGGCAATTGGCACAATACACTGTTACAGAAAGCTCTGCATAAGCGCCTCCTTGTCTCATCAGAACAGGTTCTGCAGCCTAATATAGGCCCATGTTTGACACATGGCATGGAATTGGAGCCCGGCGGCTGTCAGCGCCCGAACTGGAAGTGGTAGAATGCTTGCTAGACGTTCGATACCAAAGCCTGATCATCGGTCAGAATATAGCTCGAGTTCTGTAGCCGAGGACTGTGGCGTACCATTAATCAGATAATCCGAACGCTTATGTTGAAGACCCCGAATAGGGACGACCGTCCATGGTTCGATACGACCTTAGTATCATCGCAATGAAGAATGACAAACTGCTTACATCAGGCAAGTCAGTCCTGCGGGATCGAGGCACGACAAGCAGCAGCCACCCTATCGGCAACGGAGGTCGTGGGCTTGTCAAAATTGGAAGAACGATTATGGCAAAGAGGCAAAAGTACAAGAGTAAAGGTGCCAGGTACGAGGGAAAATGACTAACCAAAGCACCATTGCATCCGATTAGCAGTTCTATGGACGCCGATTCCATAAAATCATCATTGCGGCTTCGTATGCCTTTTTTCGCAGTGAGTATGTCCGGCGGAGTGAGTCATCATGAACGATCAAAGGGTGCATTGCGAAGAGTGGAGGACCGACTTTCTCAGCGCCGATCAAGGTTGAACTAGAACAACGCCTCATCTACTGCATTTTCCGCGAAAGCCATATGAGTGCCAATGTTCTCTTGGAGTCTTCAGCTGCCGTGCAGGTTCTGACTCTTGCTGGACGCCAGTAATTCCTTCAAATATGCTAAGGTTTTGTAGCCGAAGCTTCCATGGCATGCGTCAGTTCGTCGAGATACCTCCTCGGAGCCTTAACAAAATGCAATGGCCCTATTCGCTGGTGCGCAGTATGCCACTTGACTCTGCACACCATTCATAGCAAGACCGGGTGTCAGTGCGAGCAGAGAAGACAGGAAGCGAAACCAATGGCCGGGTGACGCTGTCTTTACCAGAGTATGATAGTTAATTTGACGTCTGCGCGTTATGCGAATTTTGCCGTACATTGCATTAGTGCGTTGGTCTACATGAGTGGTGGAAGGAACGACCCAGCCCCGGGGTTACGCCCAAATCGATATGGCCTCCCACCTTCGTAGGATGCCTTCCACGCACAAATCTTCAGAAGCGATCGTTGGTCGAATACTTGAACAATTGGTTGGAACTCAGAGTTCGCCGACCAAGGGAAGTGCTCCGTTGTTCGGCTAGGAAGGGCAACGTCCTGTCGCTCATTCCGTGCCTTGATGCTGTCTTCTGTGATGCTGACGATTTTGAAGAGCAGAATCACGGTTTCTTAGTTGTGTCAGCCACGATGATGGTGTCCTTGATGAAACAATGGCCTCATTTTCCTCATATCTGTACGAGGAGGTGCTCCATTGCACGACAATACCCATTAGCTACCCATGTTGCAAGTTACCTTTCCGTCAACCATCGGACTCCTTTGAACACGACAGCTCGTAGTCCGTCCACGAGCATTGACGTCCGGTCAGTGTTAGACTTCCAAACGACGGAAGGCGCTCTCAAGTCGCAGGTGCGCAGGGCGTCCACAAGCTGTGTGCAGCATTCACGATGATTATGGCGACGCGCATCATCTTTATATCACACATCTTCGGCGCATCGTCAAGGTCAGGCGGCAAGATCTGTTGTCTGTGCCAGCTTTGACGTTACCCCCGGTCAGGCATATGACCGAAATATCTCGACAGGATTAGTATTTGTATCTCACTCGCCTTCGGCGTCAAAATACATGTTCTGTGTACACGAGCCATTCTAACGACAACAAAGACTCCAGATTTCATGCCTGAGATACGAACGACGTATATAATGGCTAAGCGAGTCCACGCTCGTGGATAACGCGGTGGGTTTAGGCTCAACATCGATGACTTATACCGAGTTGCAGTCCCTAGAAACCTTACCAAGGAACACCAGGTCGCCCCCGACCCAGAACCGGACCGGGTTCTCAGCGGACAACCCTCCCAGCAGAGACCAGAACAAAACAGTGTTTTGGTTCCTGCCTACACCTTCTCCAACACTTCACCCTCGGCGGCGGGTCTAGCCGCCACAAGAGTCACAATAGGCACTACCCGGGTTCGGGACAAACCCGACCCGGATTCGACACGATGACCGGGCATAGGTTTTCTTGGTTTTTCCTAGGCAAGCTATAGGTAGAGGTACTTGAGACTAGCCTAGCTAGCAAGCGTACATAATAATAATAATAATACCGAGTTGCAGTCTCGAATCATATGTCAGGTAGTCAAGAAATGCGATGGTGACTTCGAGCGCGCTGTCATCAACTATTCTGGAATATGTTAACAAGCTTGATCAATGAAGCAATCAGGGGATGGCTACTCTGCTTCATCTGCGGCCCGGTATCTCTGTACGGTGTTCCAGATATCACTGCTCGGCGGCTTTCTGCTCTATGATGCTTTTCGATGCCGGACATTGACGACCCGTCAGGATGCTTTGCGGATCAAGTGTTGAACAATACGCTCATCCAGCATCGTCCAGCTGCGAGTTCTTACGGAGGCGAAAACCGTTGAAATGAATTCTATGATCTGTGACTTAGTGTTCTTGACGTTACCAGATGTAGCATAGGCTCACATCTGTCATCAAAACGTACCGATATGCTTGATAATACATAGGTGAGCCTTGATTGACTTCTGTGTGACGGCGCTGACGCCGTGACCACAAGAAAGGCGACTTTTCAGTGATACTTTCATATCCAAGTTGACACGAAGCAGCGCAATGATTGTGGCAATCACCAAGGCCAGTCTGTTGCGTTCCGACCTGGTGAGCCATGATGATACGCCTAGACTAACATGATCGGGCAAACCGACGGAGCGGCCTTTGAGACTGCATGGCTTATCGCAGGCTGTGACGAGCGGAGAAGACCTAAAATAGGCGTGGGGACGGTCATCATCCAGCGCGAAATGCAGCAGATGTCATTGCTGATGGGGAGCGAATGGTCTCGGAAGCACGGTCAGACAATTCCGACAGCATGCTCCGCACATGCAGAACTTTCACACCATTTGCCGCTGGCGACGGCCGTCAGCTCGGCCGCGCTTAGCCCTTGTCTTCGGCATCTCAGCTTCCTCCCGATGAGAGTCATTCCGTTATGGGTGTTGATGGCCGTGGCAGGATGGAGCAGTGCCGCACTCGATCACTGATGCAAGGTCAAGTAAGAAACGAGCCCCGAGAAGCCGGTCGGTGCACTCGGACCACGCCTCTTTCAGCTCGGCTGCGTGCGTAGGCAGGGCATTGCGCTTGTCTGCACGTAATACAGCTTTCCTCCTCAGCACGTGGAGCTCCGACGTCCGTTCCCACACGCGATCTGCACGAGCTGACAGACAACTAGGTGGATGGGTGCTGCAGCAACTGCAAGTACACCGCAATGTGCCATGATACCTACAGCATGACCTATTCATCGCGAGTGCACTGATACGCTGGGAATGTAAGATTTGGCATTCGATAATGTCGACTCTCAGTCATGCAACTTTATCTGCCGTGAAACCCTCCCCGAGCGCAATCCGCACCACGGACGCCATCCCGACAGGCCTGTCCAAGTCACCTACAAGCATAGGTCAGTCAGCCAAGACCCCCTACATCTAGATGTCTGGCCACAAGACAACAACCAAAATCAGCCTTGAGGGTGCTAATCCATTGATACCACCCCCGCTTCGAGCCTGGGCCGCTGCAGCTGACGTTAGGAAGTCAGCCAGTGGGCTTCCGCTGCCATGTGAAGCTTGCCGCGTCAGTGCCATGCATCCGGAGGCGTCCTCGCAGCATTGTTACCGATACACCCAGCCTCTACGATGTTTCCTGCAGGCTGCTTTCTAAGCAATTGGTCATGATGGCCCAGTCCGATCTGCGAACCTGACATTGCATGATGAGTACAGATGCACAGAGTACAAAGTTGCTCTCTGGTGAGCGTGGGTTTTCAAGGCAAATCAGAAACTCCTGTGGAGCATCTCGACGGAGACTGGCCATGTCATCTTATCTCCTGCCTTCTATTCACCGTATCTGTTATTTGGCGCTTCCAGAGCTTAGCGGTGCGATGGACCAATTTTCCCTACCCATAGGCGGATAATGCGGCACGGCACGAACTTTTTGACTTCACAAAGGTATTGCGGGAAGAGCAGATCTGAACCTCGCCGGGACCAAACGATTCAGGTCTTCCAATCACGCCCATACACGTTTGTCATTAGCCACTATCGGGTGCCGAGACTGTGGCGCTGACGCATGGTGATCTATTACCCCACCTCGCCATGAGCGAGGCCCTTCGCGGAGCGCTCCTCCGTGGAGGAAAGAAGAATGACTGACTACACCCTCCCCAGGAAGAGGGCTGCATACAGCAATTGACCGTCGTTCCGCTATCGGAATGGATTTGTTGCAGCCCAAGATCTGGGCCGGTAGCCGCCATGGAGTGTTCATAGTCGGAGACGGCCAAATGCTGTGATTGCTTCGCAGGGCTTGTGCCTGCACTTCTCAGCCATCTCACTCCAGCAATGTTGTGCGACACCATGTAGATGGTATGACCGCATGCTCACCGACACGGCTTCATAGTATCCGATTTTTGACGGGAGACCCTTGCTGAGCTTTTTGCTAAACAGGCAAAAAGCGCAGCGATCTTATCCATTTCGGGACGTGGTCTGCGCCTTCGCTAGTGTGCGACGTTGCATCGTCCTCTTATAGTATGACAGCCGTCGGGCACAGCTATCTCTGGTATTAGTTGTCGTACACTGCAGGCCGTGTGATTGATTATCACGTTCGGTTCTAGACGTCTCACAGTCTCATGAGCACTTGACTGACAAAAATTCGGGACCGGATAATCATCATCACAGACCAGACTTGTTCCCCTGCAAGCCGAGAGGTGTGCAACAAGGTACAACGAATAATACTAGAGGACTTACTGGCACTGCACTTTCGGCATCCAAAGTCGCCCATTGGCCCCAGAAGCTTGGTTGTTATCAGATTTGATATCCGATGTGATTGCACGCTCCAAGGTCAAGGCGTTGTGTCTTCAGGCCTTCGCCAACATAACGCTCTGGGCTGAAGATGATCGTGCGTGCACTAGGTTGCTACAGTCGAGAGCCTTGTCGAGGGCAGGAAAATAATTCTTGCCAGTCAACATACTTGTTTGTCATGCACAAAAACCCGCGCGATGAAAGTTCAGCCGCTCGACGTCGAGTATTATGTCCACGACACACAGCATCAATAATGCACTATCAGTCTTGAGCATACCATGCTCGCCCACACTCTCTACTGCGAGCGAAATCATGGTCTGTGCCACATTTAATGTACGGCCTTTCCGAGACAATTCGACGAGAACTCCCATGCTGCAGATCGAGACAGGCTATTGAGTTTCGGGTGACTCATCGACGCATACGAGACCTGAAAGGGTCCGTCTGGAACATTTGTCTTGCGTTGGATCCAAGTCAAAACAGGCGTCTCTTTTGCGGTATATTTGAGCATCAAGCTATCGCATGGACTTTGGGACAAACCGCTCGCTTACGTCGGCCACACATTCAGCCCCAATCAACGGTGCGAGGAAGCTCTGTCGGTGCCCCAGTCATGACTTCCTCATACATCACTCGAGGTCGGCTTGGCGACGCAAATATTCTTCGGCTCCCCGCTGATCAGGGCGGCTGGGACGGACACCCTGGCAGCCAGCCAGCGACAAAAGTCTGGGAACAGATCAAGACTGGCCCGAGCCGTTGACCGCCCATGCAAACAAGTGGATTAGGCACGTAACCACATAATAAGCATAATCGATGACACGGGCTCTGACCAAGTTCCACCCGAGACAGCGATTGGCTGAGCTGGGCGTGAGCGCGGGTTGCAGGCCTCCCCTGACTCGAAACCGAGAGGCGGCAAGTACTTTCTCTAGGTTTCATGCGATCATCTGCATGGGGGGAGACAAACCACAAAGACTCGGCGAACAACCATCCGGAGTTTTCTGCTCGGTCCGACGCCATGCTCCAAGGATATCGAAAGTAGCATAGGACCTCGGCAAGCGATGAAAGTGGACATCAAGGGGAGGCGTGTAATTTCCACGCACGCACAAAACATACAATGCCGTGTTTGCTGTCGTAAACGTTGCATCGCATAGGGCGACTGTGCCTTTCCAGGGAGAGCGCGCGATCAAGTGATCAAGGGGAACAGAAACAAGCTCTTCCTGTGTCACCATACGTGATTTATTTTTGGTCATGCCAAGCATTAGTCAAAATTTCCCCAGGGTCCCTCTCTTACCCCAGGTTTGCGATTTGAATCCGGATCTGCGATGCTCGATGTTGCTACGAGAGGCTTTGGATACGAGAATTGTGATTGCATACGGGGACGAAATATCGTCCAAAGAATGAACTGTACACCTTTGCACACATTCATCCATCTACCCGCCGGGGGTTTCCGAGGTCGGATCGTTCAGCTTAGCCGGACCGAGAAGAGTTGCGACCCGAACCTCTTCAGCAAACAGAATTGATCGTTCTACCATACGACGCGCTTCGCGCGTCACGGCTCGAGAAAGCAATATGGCATATATTAATAATCGCCGATCACCTGGGCTTCGAGCTCACGCGGACATTAGTTTCACGTTGACTGCCACGCAAAGGTCGGCGGGCAGGCAGACAGATGATTCCAGTTCATGCTCAAAGTGCAGCTGATGAAGTGATGCATTCACATTACCCCTCATTTCTTGACTGCAATGGAACCTGCCGGGGAACGGGGGAAAGGGAGCAAGGCAGCAAGCTGTAGACGGACACGTATATCCCGGGGCAATGGGTTTCTCGCATCGTATGCGCTGGTACCTACGATATACCTCAGGAATGGAGTGCAAGAGCGACGTGTTTGCGAAGGCCGGGGCGCGGTCCAGACCAGCGGTCGAGGCCGAGCAAAAAGCCTCGTCACAATGCGTTCAGTCTGGTCTGCAAGTGCCCCGAGGCCCAGGCCAGCGAGCTGTGTGCCTATATCTGGCCATGATATAGATGCCGACTCTGTGCAGACCGAGGCCTCTTCTGTCATTCATTGAGCAAGCCATATCCAGGAGAGGAAGGAGTACGAGGAGCTGCTGCCCTGCTTGGTGGCACATGGGAAGTGCTTACAGGACCTTTCTCTCCTCGCGCATGCTGCCACTTCAACTCGCGCATTGCCTCCCAGGCACCTTCGGTGAAGTAGGTACTTCACCTAAAGTACCTCTTCTAAGTAAAGTACCAAAGTTCTAAGCAGATACCTGCTCAGATAGGTACTGTGAAGTTTACTGCGACGTCAGCGAGATCGGGTATTAGTGTTGTGCGGGGGATGGATGCGACTGAGGGACAGTGATGAACCACATAGTCAGTCCATGGGCGGACACTGACACAAGAAGCTATGACCTACTACTGCGTCCGTCTCGTCTCGGCCAGAAACGTTTTGGGCGGCCGATTCGAGGATCAGAGCGACACAACGCTATCGAAACCTGGTCAGGTCTACGACCCTTCCGCCTGAGGTCAGATTTGTTGTTTGTGCTCTTGCGAGCGGCGACCGCTCGGCAAAAGATGCCGACTGGCTACCCCGGTCGCCCCTTCCTTCAACTTAACATTACACCGTGAAACAATATCTCAGCAGGAGACGGCAGTGCCTCGATCATGCAAGCGCTTTGGAACATCTTGCACTTACTCTCACCGCCTCGGGCGTGCATCGCACTTTGGACCGGCTTGTGGCTTTCATGGCAAAAGGACAATGAGTATGTTTGAAGCACGCCATGTTACGACTTTCGATTGTCCGGCGGCTCCGGCGGACAATGATGCCGCGAAAGCGATCTCGCCCCGCTCGGCTCGTGATTGTCTGCCAAGACGTAAGTACTTTAGTCTTCAGCTGGACCCCGACCCGAGGAGGATTCGCTGGCTGCGGATTACGCTGACACTGGGAGGGCTGCTCGCCAGATCCTGTGGACTCTGGTACGTAGCGGAGTACAATCGAACGAATAGACGCCGCCACGTTACGCAGGCCGGATGCTTGAACTTTCCTCGGAGAACGCGATGTCATATGGACCCCCCCTCTTTCCTATCCCTTCTTTCCCCGGTCCTGGCTGAGCTGTATTACGGCTGAAGCGAAGCAAAGGTCAAACCTCCTTTGCTCAAGCCGCCGCCTCTCTCTTTGACGGAATGCATAAGCGCAAGGATTGGAAGGACGATGCGGGGTGTCGAGCTGCATGCCGCGATGAATGAGGGGGAAACAAGCCTGTCTCCTTCGGGGAGGGCAGTCGGAGCAGACCCGACAACTATGTGTCGACTGCTATAATGGCCACTTCTGCGTACTACGCTGTGTTGTGCAACGCTGGACACGCCCTGACCTCAGGGTGAACGCTCATGATGCCCGGATTTTTCCTCGCTAGCCTTGGTTGTAGCTTCGGTGAAGCGGCTGGGCGCCGCCAACCCCCTCCCCCCTCCCAAATTTCGGCCCCCTGTGCACCACAGATCGCCCTGTGCTGCCGTTAAGGCAGCATGGTCTGACTGTTCGACTGCGCGGCACTGTTTGACTTTTCAGAGTAAATTCAGATCATCGTTGGTCGTCTTGTCGGCTCAAGGTGAGCGCCACCGGATCCGATCGTTCAGTCAAACTCGGCAAACTATTCTGGTGCTGGCGCATCGACGGCGCCTGTATCATGTGCCTGACTGAGTATGTATAATTCGGGCATTATCAATATTCCCGGCCGATGCTATCGTCGATGGCTATACGATATGCCAGCGTCAGGCGGTTTGAAGCTGCCATCTGGTGCGCGAAGATACTTCACTGGCCCGCGGCTGAAAGATCTCGCAAAAAGGACTGAGCGCCTGAGAGATGCCTTTCATGGAAGGATGCTGGGATTGTGTGGCACTGATTGCGTATGCTTTGACAGCACAGATGTGACGAATACGCAATTATCCTTGGTAGAGGATGAAGCGGCTGCGACAAGGTCCTGTCGAACCAGTCACCTCTGCGATGCGCCACATTCAATAGGCAGAACGTCATCTGACAATACACCGGGCCTGGAGGGCTTCGGCGCTGCCGTGCCGAGCCGCCTTGCCGTGATTCCCTCCTCTGGAGCCTCCTCTGGAGGATCGACCTCAACGATGATGCTGTGGCGCACTCTTCTTGATGACACACTGACTGAAGGCAGTAGATCGAAGAATTCCGGATCAAGACCACCATGCTGTGGTGCTTTCTTCACCGAAACCCTCCCCCAATATTCCATTTTCTAATGTCCGTCATGACCACGAAAGGCCGCGTTCTGTACATGACAAAAAGCTTACTCCGTACAGCCTTGGGCATTGGGAAGCACAATGACGTCTTCGAAATGAAGCATCATCGCCAAAGTATGAGCATTGAGGAGGACGCTGTCGGCGCATAGCATTGCACGGGAGTCATTGTCGAATCGGCCATTTCGTTAAAAACACGGCATCTTGCCTTCGGCGAATTACTCCGCTGGGGCATTTTTCCGGCTTGTCAGGCACTGTTTTCTCTCCGGCTCGTGCTGTTTGGCAGTGGATGTCTAGGCTACCGAGCCCTTGCTGTCGCTGCGCGACCACGTCATTGCTTGTCGCAGGGGAAGGGTGCGGAACTGTCTTAACATGATGTCGATACTTGGATGCTCCGTGTTGCGTGGCCACGCGCATCAGTCTAGATGATGAGATTTCGCACTCCGGCACGGATCCTAGTCGTGCAAGCCGTAAATTGCACGCAAGGAGGGCTGTTGCTGGCGGACATGGCGATTCTCGGAGTTGCACAACGTATTCTGTTGATGACGATCAGCATGGCTTCTTCACATCAGCAGTCTGTTTGCTCTATCATCAGCGCCGTGGCGTCTTGAGGTTACATGTTGGGTCATTCTCGCAAGTGCTTACTTGCTTCAGTCACATCTTCGTCGGCTCACAGTTTCGGCGTCAAGTTTTCAAGCATTTACTCGGCAAATACCCCCCAGTCTCCTTACGTCGCAGGCAGACAGGCAGCAGAAAAAAACCAACCCCGCGCTGAGAAATCGGCATGGCCCGTTGCCCCCGACCCCCGGGCCACTTCGAGAGAAAACGCACCGGCGCTGATCAGATTCTCTTTTCCTCTAAAGCGTTTTGTCCTTGCCTTCACGTCTGCAACAATTGCTACGTCTGGTGAAGGATCGCCTCCCAAGGAGTGCGCCATGGCGCGGTGCTATTACTGATCGGCTTCAGGTTGGACGGGGGTACTCCCGCTCACAGGGACAAGGACCTATTCATGGATTCACGGTGGGCTGATGGCGATTGTGGCTTGTTCCCTGCTGGCTGTGGCGCGTCCTCGCCTGCCGTTCACTTCCCCGAAAGGCTCTCTTCGCTCGAGACCCAGGAGTAATTGCTGCGAATAAGATCTGACAAGCACAGGAGTGGTATCGACCCCGACAGTCTCCGAAACGGCAGATCCACCGACGTGGTCTCCTGCACAACGGTGCTGGCTGGGTGGCATGAAGGGTCCGGCGATGAACCCGGTGGCCGCACCAAAGTGCCTGGAGACCTGCCGGAACTGGGTGTCGCAGCCGTTCGTAATAAGTCGACGACGACGGGGTGATTCCTTGGGACCTCCTTCAGACGACATGTCGTCCTTATTTCCATTATTCCCAGAGCAAGGCATAGCTTACATGCCGAAGTAGCCGGACAAACAGGTCACGGTCGCCGCCGTTGTGGTTGGCCGCACGCTCCGCCGCACTCGTCATGACGCATTGTTTGCCGACTGGGTTCGCATATGACCATTGAGCCGACCATGCGCTGTAGTTTCTGCGACGCGGCTGTATTACTAGTCGAACTGAGCAGCGATCTGAAGCTGAATCTCTGCAAACGACGAGGCCGCCATCACTTCGCCCCTCGCTCCACCTAGAAAGCTTGGCCCGTCCGTCAAG
This sequence comes from Aschersonia sp. MBC 735, assembly GCA_030783925.1. Taxonomy (NCBI): domain Eukaryota; kingdom Fungi; phylum Ascomycota; class Sordariomycetes; order Hypocreales; family Clavicipitaceae; genus Aschersonia; species Aschersonia sp. MBC 735. The sequence goes on along the minus strand of JARJRV010000432.1, from coordinate 6,752 downwards.
CCCGGGCGACGGATCGCCTCGCATTACAGCCCTGGGCCTTGTTAGAAGAGCATTACGCTATGCGCCGGTGCGCAGCAGAGCCGGGCCAAGGGTCGTCCTGGTGTGTCGTCGTCGCTTGGCCGTCTGCTCGCGCGGCGCCTCACAGCATACCTATCGACAGTCGGGCCACGGTCCTGTCGTTGTAGGAAGCCATTCCACCTCAATTTTTTTCCCGAGCTCCACGAAGCTGGAAAGAGTCGCGAGGAGACTGAGCGAGCCAGTCCACACCAGATGCCCGACTCGGTCCAAGCTTCGCGGCATCATGACGATACAGGGCGCGTCAAAGAAGGGCCTCCGGATCTACAGCACCAAGTCTCAAGTATTTTTGTCTTCGCCCCATGTCGCCGGCATCTAGATTGGCTCAAACGCCCCCCTCTCCTCCACAAGTACCGACCACTGCTTAGCCGTTTCGGCTGAGCTGGGGGATGCTGGCCAACTGCTCCTTGGTCAGGCTCCCTCAATGCATATATATCAATAAGGACACAACTCCACCGAGCCACTGTCTGTGAACCAATACGTGGCCACGTACTCCGTACACTTGTTTGCATGTTCAAATCAGCGTACGGACCGCGCGGCCGCTTTGTCACGCGTTCTACAACAGCTTCCCGGAAGGGGCATTGCATCCGCCAGGGTCCATCTCTGGCGACGTTCAGCACTGGGCAGCAGCATGTGATTGCTTCGGCGGTGGAGCGGCAGTCGAGGCATGTCCCTATATTCCGTCTTGTTCTGAGCGGCTTAGCACCCCTCCCAACCCACAAGGTCTCTGCAACAACGAACAATGCTTCTCGGCCGGGTCAAAACCTGTCCATTTGCAATGCACTTTGCGTCCCGTTCTGTACATCAAGGGTACACCCCGCTCAGCTCTCGATGGCGCCCATATGCCCTGCGCAGTCATACTGGGGCGGAATAATTTACACAAGTCGCTTGCATGATGAATGACGAAAACCAATCGTGAGCGAGCATTGAACGGAATGAATAATCAGATGCGTAAGCGTCCGACGGCAGGCATTGTTCGGATCCGACTTGAAGTCAGGAAGAGAGCGGAGGGGTATTGTACGGGCCCGGAAAAGCCATTCTGAGCCGTGATGCGGACCAAAATGGTATTCCATGTATCCTCGGAAAGAGGCAATTTGAGATGCAGAGACAGTTCAGGTCTCGTACCGGCGCGCCCGTGGCGCAGTGTGTGTAGTCGGGTGGCGCGCTTGGCGGCTGCATCTTGCCTCCACGTCGGCAAAGGCCATGGCAGTTGGGGGAGGAGAGAGCTGTGTTGCTGACGGCGAGGATTACGCGAACGATGGGGCACACACGCAAGCAACCCAGCAGACTGGTCGACATGACCTGGTCACCTTGTATGGTGGAGTGAATGGCGAAAGACAGGTTTCCTTGTCACGAAAGCTTCTGATTTATTACGCCGGCTTGGAAACAGCTCAGCCATCGGCCGAGCCAGCCAGCAAGCAAGTAAGCCCACGTACGATGTTGCCACGGTATACCTGATTCGTCGCGAAACCCTGCGCCTTCGGCGTGCGCTGGGTGGCCTGGACCCATGGCGTTAACCACTGAGTCCGCTATGGTTCCGGCGAACATTGCTGGGCCGGCCAATTGAGGCAGAGTTGCAGAGAAGGACACTGTACTGCCACTGCGACCGTGAAGGCAGGGAGCTCTGCACGGGTGACTGGGCACGTCGAATGCCTGTCGTTTCCTCCGCCGACGGCTCAATGGTGACGACGGACTGTAGGCTTGTTCGGGCAGCAAGCCCATGTCTGCGATTCCCACTTCTCGACCCCCAAACCAAACAGATGGTCGATACGTTGATTCGCGGAACAACGAAGCAATTGTTGGTCGGCCTGATCCGCTCGGCGACACGACGCAGCGGGACTCGGTGACGAGGCCGCTGCCCGCTTACTGCGTTTACAGACAGCTAGCTCTCTCGACGGAGCAGCGAGTACGAGTGGCCAGCTGACGGCGAGCATCGCAAGACTTTGGTCCTGAGCGGCAACAGTATTCCGCTACGATCGGCATACCGTCATGCTCGGCCCACACTCTTTCCCTCCTCTGCGTCTGATGGATGGAGGGATCAGTCTGGCAAGCAGGGGAGAAAGGTTTACACAGCCGTTTATTCGACGCTGTATCATCAGGGTCTGCCTTAAGAGGCGCAACTGGTACAGCGCCTGCCGGCCGCTGCCAGTCATCGCTGCGACGCAACCTTCCCCGGCCTCTCTCTGCTCCTTGACTTCTTGCTGGCGGACCTGGGTGGTCTGAGACCTCATGATAGTCATTTGACTTGAACAATTGGGAGGACAGCTGTTTGCTCCCCCGCCCTCCTGCACCCTCCAAGGTACATACACGCAGCCGCTTGAGACAAGCGTGGAGCAATTGCTGGACATGCGGCCAGCTCGCCCTGCCGCAGGACAGCAACGGCCAGACTAGGTCCATACTTCATCCACACGGTTGACGTTGATACTACATGTTGCTTGAACGTCGGACAGCTGTTTTGGAACGTCGACGAACAGGGCTGAAAAGGTCCGAAAATTCACATGAGACGCCTGCATATTTTCTTCTCTTTCAGGAAAATTTCCTACCTTCCCTGTTCCCGTTCAGAAAACGGAAAAGATAGGAGAATGAGGGACATGATGAGATGCCATTTGCCGTCAAATGCCTAAGAAGAGGCGATTGTGAGAGGAGCGATGCGGATTCGACACGATCCATTTCCCGTTCCAAGGAACGAGGAGCGCTGCGAGCGTGCGAATGGGGGGAAAGGCTGCAGCGGCAAGAATCGAGGCATAATACAAAGAGGAGGGCTATATTCCTTGGCTCTCCAGAAGCGAGACGCTGCACGGGCAGACATGTTTGACACTCACACGCCCGACACACACAGCAGCGCACGCAGCGCGGCAAAAAAAAAATCAAGTCAGAGGGAAAAGGCGACAGAGACCGCCAAGAGCCAGCGCAATAGCAGCCCCCATCCCCGTTGTGACCTCGAATGGGTGGGAATAGCTGCGGCGGCGCCACATGTGGTCGTGATTGCGCTGGTAACGCTCTGACATGTTCAAGACAGGACAAGACGCCGAGCGAAGGATCGGGAGGGAGGGGCAAGAACCAAGGATCGGGAAAAACCAACATTGTCCCGCCCGTACGTTACGGGAAATCCGGTACGGTAATTGACCTCTTATTCTGTCTTGAGCTGTTTCCGACTGGCTATCGCGCTCCCTTTTTGTCTGTCACCATGGCTGTCTGTCACTGTCTCTGCTTCCAAAAGCGCAATGAACCGAGGCTCATGGACAGAGCCATGCCAATAGCACAGAGTACTCGGGACTTGAGCATGGAGTCAATCTCGTTCCCCTTCACCTTGCGGCTTTGCTCGTCTCGTGCGCCACACCACGAAGCTCAGCCCCCCCCCCTTGCCTTTCTTGGCTTCTATCCCCCTTCTTCCTGCTGGGTCTGGGGCTCTCTGTCTCTCTGTCTCTCTGTCTCTCTCTCTATACCCCCCACACCCCTCCCCCCCCCTTGCCAGGGGGCGTGTGATGCTGAACCATTTTGCGCTAGAACAAGCATGACAAACACCGGCGGCCGTTGCTAAACATGCTTTTTTTTTTTCCCTTCTTCCTCACCCCATGTATGACATGGAGCGTCGTACCAACTATTGTGGATAGGGAACTGCAGTAACAGGTTCGTTTGGATTCATTATGGGAGTCGATACAGTAAAAAGACCCTGCCCAAACGCTGCGCATCTGGGGGAGACTTGGGTCATGCATGAACGTACGCAAGTAGCCTTATTTACGGCCCTGTCAGAGCCGCTCACTCTCTTCCTCTCTACACTGTCACGGCGGCGGCGGCGGCGACGCATGATACCTGATCAGAGCACACTCCCGAGTCCCGCAAACGAAATGTAAGTCTGAAAGTCATAAGTAGCATCCGATCCCACCCTCACATTCCCACCCTATCTTTGGTCCTGGGATACTTTGGTCTCGATATTGCGAAGTGCAACATTGTCAAGCCTGTCACTTCCCTCTCTCTCCTACCGATCTCTTGTTCGCTCCTCACAGTCCGCGTGACCGCGCTCATATCGTTGTTTCGTTTATTGAGCAGGAATCACCAACTTTTATTGACAAAGGAACATTATCAGAGGAGCCTCGACCAACACCACGTGCACCCTCATTTGGTACTTGGCCGATACGGCAAAGCGCACACCAAGCACCACCAGATAGTATATCAGGACAAGAGTGAACCGTTGTTCCGGCCCCTCGGTCGATCTTGATTGTCTTCCTCTATTCGCCATCTCGGAGGCCTTTTTATTTTGTCCTCTCTTCCCACTTCTTCTTCAAATACTATTTAACGCACGCCTCTCCTGCCTCTCATCCTCCAGTCTCACCTCCCACCTCGCCCGTTTACCTCTTCTTCCCCCCACTAGCCCAGCTTGGAACTATTGACACCCCATCCATCCGCCCGTCCCGTCCCGTCTAGAGACACGGGGAAGAAGACAAGGCAAAGGGAAGAAGGAAAAAAAAAAAAAAAAGGAGAGAACCTCAGCAAAGGATAAAAAGCAAGGTTCTCCGGTACCTTTGCTTGCCTCGGTGACACTTCAGCCTTCCTGCCTTGGGCTCAGTTTTTTCTTCTTCGTGTCGCTCTTCTCTTTTCTTTTTTCTCCCCCAATCATTCGGAATCCTGAACTCGGTTTGGAAGTCGACAGCTTGACGCTCAAAATCTCACTCATCGCAACAATCATGGGTGTGAATTCATTTCATGCCAGGTCGGGCTCGGCGGCGCAGCTGGATACTGGGGATGTTCACGTTTGCCACATCTGCCTCAAGCAATTTTCTCGGAGTGAGTTGCTTCCATGTCCCGCGACCACGTCAGGCTGCCGTCGCGCAGCACAACTGGCATCGCCACCAGTTGACTGACATGATGATGGCAATTAGGGGATTTGCGAGAGCGACACAGACGACGATGCGAAAAATCCATTGGCAAGATTATCCCCACAAAGAAGCGGTCCTGCGAGCGATGCATCTCATTCAAAGTCAAGTGTGACTACGAGAAGCCTTCCTGTGAGTTTTTTTTTTCCGGCTTCTTCCTTTGACACCCACGTGGTTTGCGCCCCTCCCTTGCTGACTGACGGGCCATTATCAGGCACGAGATGTTTGAACCGTTCTGTCCCTTGTGAATACAAGCTGGAGCCTCGCGTCAAGATGCCGCTCAATCCGGCGTTCAGCATGGGCCCAAACTCGGCCTTTTCCGGCTCACTGGACGTCTTCTCCGTACAGGACAGTGCGCAAAAGGCAGAACTTGGTCACGCTATGCTTGATGCACATCGTCATCAGCATCATCATCAACACCCACAGCAGCAGCAGCAGCAGCAGCAGCAGCCCCAGCAGCAACGTCAGCAGCAACAGCATTCCCACCCTCACCACCACCACTACCAGAACCAATATCAGCATCATCAACATGCGCCAATGCCTTCATTGACGGCGACCGAGATGGCAATCGACCTGTCCTCTTCGACAGCATCAACAGACATCTCCTTGGACGGGGCGTTGGAGCATGCGGGACACGGCGGTTTCTATTCGAACAACGAGTATTACCAGCACTGGCCGCAAGATTGCGGTTCCGGAGCGAGCAGTAGCAGCAGCAATGGTCACAACTCGCAATGGGACGCGACAACGGTGTGGTCGGACGGCTCGTCCAATTTGCTCGATCCAATCATGCTGGATGAAACCGTCCTGGATCCGACCTGGACGGCGAATCTCATGGATCCCGCCATGTGTATGGACAACTACAATCAGAGCTGCGGCGTCTTCTACGGCCAAGAGTACCATCAGCAAGCCACTGCACATGGTCGGTCTGGCAGGCGGCTGGGAAAATCGGCTTCGTTGTCTTACTAGAGTTTACTTATGTGGCCAAACCCCCAAGTCACACCCCCGGTCTTCTTCTAAACCCCCTCCTCTTCCGTAATAATAGTAGGAGCGGGGTGCCGTGTGCCCCCCGAGGCCCCCCCCCTCCCTCGAATCCTTGGACGATGACTGCATGAAAGAACCTGCATCTTGCATGAGAGGGACACACACGGCTCTGTCCTCCGTCCCAATCTCTTATTTTTCCTTTTTCTCCTTGCTTTTGCCTATGGCGCTGTCTGTCGCTACCCGGCCGCTTACCAAGCACCACACACACACATACACACACACACACATGCGCACACCCGAGGGTGACGTCGCTTGGCGCACGTCAAGGATACACGTCGACTACCGAAGCGACAGGGAATGAGCGGACATGCGGACGCGGGCTGACAAAACTCATGACGGGGACTCGACATTCGTTATCAGCGAGAACGAGACCGGTCCCCGTCCCATGCCATCGCACGCCTCTCCCCTCTCCCCGCGCACTTGCTGGCAATATTGGTCGGGGCGGATGGACCATCCTGCCTATCAATCTACCATGATGCCATGCTTATCTCCTAAGCGCGGAGCCAGTCAGCCCGGGGATCGGTACTTACTCAATGTGGCGGGAGATGAATAGAGATGACGGCATCCGGGATGACAGTCAGCAGCGGGGAGGGAAAAGCGGCAGATTCGCAAGGTACTTGAGCCGCGCATCGCCAGCCCAAGTAAAAAAAACTTGATCAACGGAGCAGGGAAGAGGAAGAATCCCTCAGACTATGACGACGATCAGACCTGTACTGGAACCTATTAAGCTTATCACTGCATTCTTATTTTCGTGGGAAATGG